>JAOXOE010032984.1:0-10560 GCA_028565055.1 Phoeniculus purpureus
CCCCCCCCGATGCTGCGGTGAGAGGATGCTCCAGCCCTGCTCCTCAAGAGCTCCTGTGTGGTTGTGTTCAGACAGAAATGAGAGGGGATGGATGGAGGGCGCAGGGTCTGCTGCCAAAGGCTTCTCCTGGCATCAAGGAGCATTTCCTTGTTTCCAGTCTCTCTCAGCTCTAACCAGGGCCAGGTGGCCGAGGATTGAAGGGGTAGCATCAAAGAGGACCCTGGGAGAAGCAAAGGCCAGGTGATTTGATGCCTCCTCCATCATAAATCTCTGTTCTCTTGGAGCTCCCCGTGGCATGGAGCCGCCTTCCCAGGCTGCCAGGGCTGCAGTGGGAGATTCCACCCTTGCAGAATCTCCCCTGGGACAATGGAGCATGGGGAGCACCAGGACCAGGGGTGATAGGTACCAGTGTGCCCTGCTCAAAGGTGTCTGTGGATGGGCCAGTGATGTTCAGCCCAGTGAGAGCTTGCGGTGTTCAAGCTCTGGTGCTGCTGGGATGCCTGGAGGCGGTTCTGGGGTGCAGGAGAGGGCAGGGGGTAAGATGGGATTTGCCTTACGACAAGCACTAGCCCAGCCCTGCAGCAGCTGGGCATGGCAAGGGGCTGTGGGGCCGCTAAAGCAGGGACCTGGTGTGAGGGTCTGCCTAAAGCTGCAGCAACAGGGGATGCTGGAGGGTCTGGGGGTGTTCCCACGTCAGGACTTGGATGGAGAAGGAAGGATGGACAATCTCAATGGTGAGTGTCCTGTCAGCTCTGCAGAGGAGCCAGCTGCGGGGCTGTGGTGCGTCCTTCCCGGGGTCTCTACAGGACACCCTGCATCACAGCCAGCTGTCGGGAGGGTCCAGGGACCCACTGACACTCCCCAGTGGGGCATCTCCCCCTCAGCCAGCCGGGCAGGGCTGCAGCCAGCGGGAGCCTGCGGTGTCTGCGGGTGGGTGATGCGGCCTGGCGGGAGCAGCTCGGTGTCTCTCCCGATCCCAGGGTGCTCTTTCACTGTGTCTTTAATTTTATTTAACATCTCATTGGGTTTGCTCAGCTCAGACCCTGCACAGCCCATCAGCGCCGCGGAGGGAGCTGACAAATCCGTTCCCCCCGTGATGGATCGCGCTGCCTCCTCCCTAACAGAGCTGCCGCTCAACACCCGGCAGCTCCCAGACAGGCAGAGCCCAGCCCCGCTGAGGAGCACCCTGCCCGCACCCACTCCTGTGCTCACGCAGGGGAAGGGAGCCCCAGGGAGGGTCTCACGGGCTCCCAGCGAGCTCTGACACAGGTGCTGTGCAGGAGAGGTTGGGGCCCTCCACACCTACAGCCATGGGGGCGATACTGGTTGCAGTACCCCCTGGCACAGAGTCTGCCGCTGCCTGATCCCCAGGGTGAGGGTTGGCAGGTGAGGGTTGCCTGGCTGCGCTCACTAGGTGCAGGAGGAGCTGCTCCGCTCTCTCCTTGCATGAGCAGCCAGGGCGATGCTGCAGAGCCCCCAGTGCCTGAGCGCCAGCTGCAGGGAGAGAAAGAGCAGGTGGCTCTGCCCCACAGGGCTGGGGGTCCGTGTCCTGGGTGAGGGGCGATAGCATCGCTGCCTGCCCTGAGAACTGCGGGGAGGGTCTCGCCCAGGGTGGGTGTGTGGTCACCAAACCGCATCCTGCGTTGCTGCAGCCCCAGCCCCGGTGATGATCAGGGGTTTGCTGGTTTCACCCACCTGTGATGCTGGGAGAGGACGAGCCGAGCCCACCTGCGGTCAGACCTTCAAGATCATCAAGTCCGACCGTCTGCCCTACAACCCTAACCTAGGGAAACAGCGGGCGGAGGGGAGACCCATGGCTGGGAGGAGGCTGGGTGCCACCAGGAGTAGACTGGGTGCTGTGAGCAGGCTGGGTGCATGGAACGGGGTGGGTGCTGGGACCGGGCTGGGTGTCTGCGGGAGCGGGGTGGGTGCTAGGAGCGAGCTGGGCACCGGGAGGAGCCTGAGTCCCCCTCGCACCACCCCTGGCTCTGTGGGAGAAGCTGAGTTATGGGGCCGAGCGACTTGTCTCCGGTCACCCCTGTGCAGGGGAGCCCCGGGGGGGTCCGCTGCTGCCGGGCGTTTGCGGGGCTGCTTTCCACGGCCGGGCTCGTTCGTGCTGTCTCTATTCCGCGCTCCTCACCCTCGATTTCCATCCCAAGTTTGGCAGCTGAGGTGTCACCGCTAAAAAATGGAAGGGGCCTCCCTCCCCAATGAAATAATTTTGTTGTTGGGTTGCGAGCGGCTCTGTAATTTCATGCTCGTGTATGATAATTTGATGCTGTCCTGCTCCACCTAACTCAGCGCTGCCAAGCCCTGACAGGTGATAAATACGATCTTTTCCGCCCGCCGCGCCATCGGGAGAAGGGGAGGGGGAAATAGAACAGCAGCACAACACAGGGAGGAAAAAAAACCAACCCCGCAACCCGCCGGTGATTTCACATCTGAGGTCCCGGCGCAGCCGGGCAGCCCCCAGCCCCTTCATCATTTCACGCCTGGATTCCGGCAGTTGCAGCCCGTGGGGGTCAAGGCGAGTGTCCCGGAGATGGAGCGATGCTGGAGAGGAGCCAGGGATGGGGAAGGGGGTGACTTTGGTGCTGCGGCAGGCTGCTGCGGGGTGGGGATGGAGAGGAGGGGATGGAGAGCCCGGGCTGCCCGCACCGGGCCTCGGCGGCACCGTCACCTTTGAGGGGAAATTGTTTTTACAAATCTCTTAAACGTTTGAGAGACGGCGATTTCCAATAAAAGGATGAGAGGCCCCGGCATTTATCACCGGGCTGCAGCTTTTGCTCTCGGTTACCTCACATTGTTCTCGTGAAAAACGCTGCCTCTCCCGAGAGCAGATGAGTCAAAAGGCTATTAAGGAAATGCCAGAGGTACAAGGGGGGAGCTAATGGGGGCCAATAAAATGAAAAGCAGAAGCAAACCATTTAAATTAAATTCAAGTGGTGATGAGGATCATCATTCCCGCTACAAACCCGCAAAGCCAAGCGCCGCTCGGCGGCTCCGCTCAGCCGCGGCGGGGATCCCGGCTCTGCCCCGCTGTCAGGGGGTCGGTCGGACTGCCCCAGGCAGCCACCTCTGAGGCTTTTGGGGTGAAGCTGCCCACGCACCTGAGGGGTGAGGGTGGCAGGAAGCTCTTGGAGGAACATCCGAGACCCCTCGTGGGAGGCAGCAGCGGTGCCATCCCACGCGTGGCCGTGGCTTTCTCCTCCTGCGCCATCCCCTTGGCTGCCAGTGGCCTCTCCTGCGCCCAAGAGCCCTTTGGGGGGACCAGAGAGAACTCAGGCTCCCGCAGTTCTGCAGGCTGGGGGGGGGTCTGGTGGACTTGGGGTGAGGGGGTCACCCCACATGTGTTGCTCGAGGTATCAGGGATAAAGTCGGGTTTGGGGGGACAGTGCCTGGCAAAACCGTGGGTTTTCTTCCCCTTTCACGTCTCTTTCATCTGCTGGGGGCTGGGAGCCGGCAGGAAGGGGTTTGTGGGGAGCTCTGCTGTCCCCGGCTGGCAGCTCCAGGCTGGGTTGGGACTGGGGAGTGAAGGCAACCCCCTCTCCAAGGAAGCTGGGGAGCAGCCAAAGGGATTCACTCAGCGACCGATTTCATCCCAAAGCCAGTTGGAAAATGGGTCTGAGAGATCCAGAGGGGGTTTTGCAGTCCCTGAGAAGTTTGTGAGTGCGTTTTAACCTGTAGGTTTGCAGGTGAGGAGGGGGGTCCAGAACCAGAAGGAAGCCCGTGGCCAGGGACTGGTGATTCCTTTCTCTCTGCTCTCAGGGTTGATCACAAAGTCCCATTTCCTGGTGGTGCGAGGTGGGGTTGGCCAGGGCTGGGGGTCTGTGGCCTGTTGCAGACCACCCCCTGCCCTCAGCCATCGCCTTGCACCCACAGTCCATCCCCCTGGGACCTTTGGAGCTCTGAGGGGACAAAGGGGTTGGGTGAAAGGCTGGAAACTGGGGCAGAGCCGTGAGGGCCCAGCAGCATCACAGGGCTGGATGCGCTGCTCTCCTCTCTCTGCTGCTGCCTCAGCTGGGTGCTGCTGCCCAAGCAGGGTCTGGCCTTCAGGAGGGGAAAGGCTGGGGTGGCCGCACTCCAGGGCATGAGGTGTCGGCACTGTGGGGCATCCTGCACCCCCATGCAGACCCACAGCCCACGACGGGCAGGTTCAGGTGCAGGGGGATGAGTCCTTGCAGAGTCCCCCTTGCACTGCTCTCAGAGCCCCACAAGAGCCCACCTGTGTGCCCAGCGGTGGGAGCTGCCTGCCAAGGCTGTGCTGGACAGACCCTGTGTCCAGACCCATCCTGACTGGGACTGAGGAACCTCTGCAAATCTTCTCCTGCATCTCTCTGATTCCTAAACAAAAACAAGGGAACCCGGCAGCAAAAGGCTGCTCCAGGTTCAGCAGAGACTGCTTCCAGCTCTGCTCAGCAGTCAGCAAACATCATCCTGCATCTCCTCCTCCTCTGCCATCCCTCATGCAGCCTGATGGCTCTGGAACCTCAGAGACAGTGAAGTGGGAGTCACAAGGTAAAGGAGAGTGTGGCTGGAGCCAGCCCAGGGTGCTCCCTCACCCAAGGGTTTCCTCCACCCTTCTCCCAAGAAGTGTTGGAGGATGAAGGCTGTGCAGCTCCTTGTGGGGAGATGGTGGTTGTGCAGCTTCCTGTGGGGAGATGGAAGCTGTGCAGCTCCCTGTGGGGAGATGGAGGCTGTGCAGCTCCCTGTGGGGAGATGGAGGCTGTGCAGCTTCCTGTGGGGAGATGGAGCCTGTGCAGCTCCTCTTAGGCAGCTCCTCCAAGGCACTTCTTCCATGAGCTGTCAGCCTGGTGCTCCCTGACCCCTGTGGGCAGGTGGCCACCACAACCAAGGCCACCACAATCAGGCGTTCCCTTGCACTGAGCTGAATCCAGAGGCTGTCAGTGCTGTAGGTTGATGTTTGGCTCTCACAGCCTGTCCCTGCTGCTCCCAGCTCTTCCCTGTGGCCCCATTGCAGTCCCCTGCAGTGGCACTGGGGAGGCCAAAAGCCCAGATGGGGTTGCTCAGCCCCCTGCCCCGGGGCTGCTGCTCCCCGGCCGTGCAGGAAGGAGCTGGGTGCCGCCAGGGCTCCCCTCACGCAGCGATGAATTAGAGTTGACTTTGACTTTTGCAGATCCGCACCCGCTGCCTTTTCAACGTCCCCCCAAATACAAACAAAACATCAGCAACCACTGGAGACCCCCCGAACCTCGCGCCCACCTCTCCGCGAGGGGGGATGGCACCTACTCCACTCCAGCTAGAGAAGGGCTTTAATAAAGCAGCAAAACTCAAGCGGGAGCGACGGCTCTCAATCTGCGGCGCGGGGAGGGGAGTGATCTTTCTTTGATGCCTATTAAATGCTCCAGCAGATGAAACCCTCTATTCTGCCAGGAAATGAGTTTGCCACGAGCCGATTGGGTGCTGTCGCGGGTGCTCGCCTCTGCCGCTGTCATCCCTCTTCCTCGAGCGGCAATACATTTCGCCGCCTCCATCCTTCATTCCCCGCTGCCCGAAATGCAAATGCCCCGCTCGCATTAGCTTTTCAAATGCATGGAAATCCGGGCGGTGCTGCGGGGACGTGTCAGGGTTCGCCAAGGCTCCCGATCCGTCTTGTCCCCACGGCCCGACGCTGCGCTCCGGCGCTTCAGGGTGATGGAGACCCGCCGGAGGGACCGGGTGTGCGGCCGGGTGCTGCGTGTGCCCGTGGTGGGGATGGAGCCGGGGTGTGGGCAAGGGGGGTTCAGCTCTGTCTCTGGAGGGAAAGGGCTGCTGTGGCCACTGGAATGAGGCTGCCCAGGGGGGTTGTGGGGTCTCCTTCTCTGGGACAGAGAGGTACTGGAGAGAGCCCAGCGCAGAGCCACAGGGATGATGGAGGGAGGGGAGCATCTCCCTGCTGAGGAAAGGCTGAGGGAGCTGGAACGGGGGTGCCTGTGGCTCAAGGAACTGCTGGAGATGGGAAAGATGTCTGGGGGTGGCTGGTCACTGGAAAGGGCCCCCAGGAGACCCCATCCTCCCACCCTAAGCCTGCTGGCCTTGGGGCAGAGAGGCTGTGTGCTACAGATGGGGTTTGCAGCTCCTGGTCTGGGGTCAGCAGTGGGATCCCACAAGGATGCTGCTGGTTCCAGCTGGAGTGTGGGACGTGTGAGCCAGGGACCCAGCAGGAACAAGCCCTGTACCTTCGAGGGGAGTTGCAGAACACCCACAGTAGCTGAGGTCGCTGGGTGCTCTGGTTCCTCAGGGCTCAGCCTGTGCCCAGCCCCTGGCAGAGGAGAGTTTGCTGTGGTGCTGCTGTGAGTTCTCCCCTCCACACTCCTCCAGTGGTGGCTTTTACAGGGAAACGGGCTGTGCATCCCCATCTCCTCTGATGGAGCCTCTGGCCTTTCCCACCGGGGGCTGTTAATATTCTCTGCACTCGCAGAGCAGCACCGGGGCGACTCCAGCCCTCCCTCCAGCCCAGCTCCCCCTTCCCTGGCTCTGCCTTGGCAGACGTCTTGTTCCAAACCAGTGGACCCTGTTACGCACTGGAATGCAAAATCCAGCCCTCTCTCCTCGAGGAGGCAGCGGCTGGGGCAGAGCAGAGTGGGCATCCACCGCTGTCATGGCCGGCGCTAACGGAGCTGCTGCCAGGGGGTGATTTAGGATCCTGTTCTCTACGTTCCCACTATCCAGGTTATTTAGGTTCCTATTGTCTCCCCCCTGGCCTGTCCTGCTGTGTCCCCCACACTCGGAGATGCTTGTAGGTGCTGGCAGATTCCGGACCCCTCCTCACTCAGGATGCACAGCCCTCCCCAGAGCCTGAGGATGGACCAGTTATGCCCCCAAGAAGGGTCTGAAGAGCATCTTCCCCTGAGACTTCATCACAGGCAATCTGAGCTGAAGGGCAGCTCCAGCCTTCTGGGCACCCAGTAGACTGTGGATTCTCCTTCTCTGGAGACATTTCCAACCCACCTGGGCTGTTCCTGTGTGACTGGATCTAGGGGATCCTGCTGTGGCAGGGGGATGGGGCTGGGTGATCTCTCGAGGTCCCTTCCAGTCCCTCATGCTCTGGGATTCTGTGCTAATCGATGCTCCCAGATCCCATGAGACTGATAAGGAGAATCAGAGGGAGCCTGAGGTGGGACGTGGTTTCAGCTCCGCAGCCCCATCCTGGTCTGGCAGGAGAGGGGAGCTGTGTGGGGGTGGCTCTGCCCCTTCCCCTGCTCCCTTGGCAGTGATTCAAACAAGAACTATTGGAGTTCATTAAGAAAAGAGAGAGCAAGAGAGACAAAATCCCTCATGAGACCTGAGTGTGAGGGGCTGGTGCATCCTCTCAGAGCAGAAGGAGCTGGTGCTCCCTCCCCAAGGGCAGGGAGGGCTCCCAGCACGACCAGTTTGCGGTGGGCAGCAACCTGCAGGAGTCCTGTCTCAGCAGGATGAATGAACAGAGGGAAATAATTTGCAGATGACACCAATTCCTTCAGCTCGCGGTGACTCAGAGCCAGGCAGGCAGCCAGCACCGAGTGATTTGCAGCTCCGCTCGGCTCTGTGCAAGGGCTGGGCTGAAGTTAACCGTGACCAGACCCACGGCTCCACGCTGGGACACGGAGCTCAGCCTCCACCTACCCCCTGTGCCTGACCAGGGTTTCAGCTGCCATTTGAATTTGCTTCCCAGGGGATCAGTGTCCCCAGGACCCAGACTGGTGCCTGCAGCCCTCACAGCTGCAGGGGATGCAGCCGGTGCCCTCGCTACTGGTGGAGAGTGGGGGCAGCTCATTGGCTCTTCCTAGGTTGGAGAGAATAAACCCTGACGGGGTGTGGACACCTCTGCAGGTGGTACTGACACCCCCTGGGTCTGCAAAGACCCTTTGGCTCAGGGGGCAAGGGAAAGCTGCTCTGGTTCGTGAAAGGAAGAGCCTGTGAGGTCCTGTGGGAGATGGAGGCTGTGCAGCTCCTTGTTGGGAGGTGGAGGCTGTGCAGCTCCCTGTAGGCAGCTCCTCCAGAAGGACCAACCCAGCCCACAGTACCTGTTCTCTTGGTCCAGGGATGTGTTTGGAGGGAGGAGATGCAGATGATGTTCAGAGCCAATTTATTCCAAGGTATCTCTGAGTCACAGGGGCCTTTGGACCTGTCGGCTTCCTTTCCTTCTGGGGCAGGGGCCACCGTGGTTCCCATTGCTGTAGCTGGGGCAGGTGCCACTGTGGCTCCTGTCTCCGTGGCTGGGGTGGTGCAGAGTGTCCTGTGAGCATCCCGGCAGCGAGCTCTGCGCTCACAACAACGCTGGGTTTAATATTTAAAGAGCCTCTTTGAAGAGCAGGAGAATCTGTCACCTTTCCTGCTGGGTTTGAATCCTGTGTTCCGAGGGGTTTTCTTCCCTGATTAAAGGAGTTGGCTGCATGAGGAGCAGCTACTCATGAAGTGCTGGGGTGGGGGTGGTACCTAGATGCCTCCCAGGGAGCAGCTCCTGCTCGCAGGGGCTGAGGATGCAGGTGGGAGGATTCTCTGGGGTTTTCTTGTGGGGCTCCCACCCCAGGTGTCCTCTTCTTGAGCCAGAAGCCCAGGAAACCTGGGCAGGCAGAGCCTTCCTGGACACCTCCTCTGTGGTCCCTGCCGGGATGCTCCTGGCAGGCCCAGAGCATCCCAGGGTTCTCTGCCGTCGGTTTGCTGGGGAGCAGCTTCCTCCCTACTCTGTCTTGTCTCTACCCCCTAGAGTCTATTCTGGCCATTCAGACGTGACATGGCCACCAGACCCTGGCCCTGACTCCAACCCCTAATCCTTCACCTCCCTAAAGGGCTTTCTTTTCATGCAAAGCCAACAGCTCCATCCTGGAGGGGGGCAGGTGGTGCTGGGGGTGCTTGAGTCCCACAGGTGCTGTTGTGGCAGCGAGAGGTTTGTCTCCCAGTCCCCCTCCTGCAGCACCATCCCGACCAGCTGTGGTTGTGCGGCTGAGGGGGTCCTGCTGAGCTGCTCCTTTGCTCCTTCTCTCTGCAGAGATTTGCTCTGCCCAGCCCTCTGGTTTGTTCAGGGGGTTGACTCCTGATCTCCTCCCCGCGGTCTTGTGCTGCTGGGGAGCCGCAAACCTCCTTCAGACAGAACTTCATCCTCCCTTCCCCCCCCAGAGCAAGGTCAGCAGAAGCACGGAGCAGCACCTCACCCCGCCTCTGCAGCCGCCCAGCAGGGATCTGCACCGCCGGCTGCAGACACTGGGCTCCAGGGGCTCCTGAGGAGGCTCTTCCCGTGTTTTCTGCTGCCCTTCCACCTCCCCTGGGTGTTCACCCCGATGATCCCTTCCACCTCCCCTGGGTGTTCACCCCGATGATCCCTTCCACGTCCCCTGGGTGTTCACCCCGATGATCCCTTCCACGTCCCCTGGGTGTTCACCCCGATGATCCCTTCCACATCCCCTGGGTGTTCACCCCCACGAGCGACGAGTGCGAGCTGCTTCCTGAGCCCCTGTGGGGACCAGGGACCCGGGTGCAGCCCCGGAGCCCCCAGACACATCTCTGGGTGCCTTCCCCGGCTGGAACTGCCTCTGCCCGAGCGGAGGCTGGGAGCGGGGGCGAAGGGCCGGCGCTGTCACTGGCGCAGGGAGCAGCCATCGATGCTGCGGGGAGGGGGGAGAAGCCTGTCAGGGTTCCGTAGCTCTGAAAAACACCCCAGTCAGGCTGCAATCAGAGTAATGAGACCTTTGCTGGTGCTGCTGGGTTGCGCTAATGACCCTTCAGGGGCTCTCGCTGTAATCACCGCTCTAACGACGGGCACCGACAGCACCGCAGCCCCGGCGATGCTTGTCCTGGATGCGGGACCTGGCCGAGGGCCCGTCAGCAACGCTGCCTCTCGCCGGCTCTGCTGATCGTCCTTCTCAGCTGCCTCCCTGCTGCTGGCTCCCCCCCAGCCCCCTGTTCCTACTCTTTTTAAGGTGCTCCTGGGACTCGGAGCCGAGGGCGGCGATTTGTCAGCAGCCCCCCGCACTGAGGCAGGGACGGGAGGAGGGAGGAGGGAGGAGAGCCCCACAGCTCCCGTTCCGCAGGAATCCTCTGCAGGCTCTTAATAAACTGATTTCTTCTCTCCCAGCCTGGCCCCCGACGCATCTGCAGCCTGGGGAACGGTCCCCGCTCCCGGGCACACGTCCCAGTGCCCCTGGGGACAGCCTGGCCCCGGCTCCCTGTGCCTCTGGCCACAGAGGAACCCATTAATGCACCTCATTAGCTGAGACCACCTCAGCACTAGCAGGGCAGGGTGATCCCGTAGGGAACCTGTGGGTCTGAGCACGGTGATCCCGTAGGGAGCCTGTGGGTCTGAGCAGGGTGATGCCTTGGTGAGCCTGTGGGTGTGAGCAGGGTGACCCCGTAGGGAGCCTGTGGGTCTGAGCAGGGTGATCCCGTGGGGAGCCTGTGGGTGTGAGCAGGGTGATCGCGTAGGGAGCCTGTGGGTGTGAGCAGGGTGATCCCGTAGGGAACCTGTGGGTCTGAGCAGGGTGATCCCATAGGGAGCCTGTGGGTGTGAGCAGGGTGATCCCATAGGGAGCCTGTGGGTGTGAGCAGGGTGATCCCATAGGGAGCCTGTGGGTGTGAGCAGGG
>JAOXOE010032985.1:0-10560 GCA_028565055.1 Phoeniculus purpureus
GGCCACCTGCCCCCAACCCCCACCCCGACCCCATTCAGCCAGAGCCAGGATGGAGGTCCACACTGGCTCCGGTGGTGGCAGAGTATTGTGGCCACATGCTCTGCCTCACCACAAAGCTGAGCCAAGCTGTTCTGAGGCATGTGGCTTGGCACCGTGCCAATGGCAAGCCCTTCCCCCACCCATGCCGTGAGGTGGGCAGCATAACGAGAAACTACCGATGCTGATTCTTCCCTGCATTGAGTGACATAAAGCTATCCCAAGAATTACAAGCCCAGGGGCATCGGAACAGTGAGGTAACTTTAAAGAGGGAAAGCCCCAAAAAGCGTGGAGAAGGAGGAGGGAGGTGGCTGCTGGATGCGGCCATGCAGCCACCATTCTGTGCTCACCAGGTGGCAAGCCACGCAGCTGTCACCACCTTGACTCACTGAACAGCAGGAGGAGAAACTGTCATTTTCCCGCTGAGAAAACTGCAGATGCTTGAGGGAGGGAATGGAGCTGCAAGGACTCATAACTTTCAGATATTTGGCAGATTGCTCAGGTATGGTGTCATTTTTCTTTTTGCTTTATGACTCCAACCATTGATTGATTTTAGGACATTAGACAGAAGACTCTGCTTTACAACTTAATAACAAGCTACAATTTAATATTTAGTAGCTAGACTCTACTATGTATTTTTGTTATTTGCTGATACATATCTTTAACTCTTCTGTTTTAAAGCTAACATCCAGCTTAAAGAAAGAATTTTATCTGACATACTGTATTGAGAATACAATGCAGAAGAAACAGTGTAAAGATTATTACATTAATATCACATTAATATTGGCAAAAGTGTTTATGTGTTTATTTTAACACACCCCCCCCGTAGTACTCTTCATTCTTCTCTGTAATTATATTAGTAATGCAGTTTAATGTAAGGATGCAGTTCTGACACTGTGCTCATGCTTGACTCTAGTCAGTGACATAACTGAAATGTCCTTCAAAGTAGTATGTTTTGCTTTGTGTTGTCTGACAATCCATTTTCACTGTTTTCTGTAAAGAAAGCATGTAGTAACTCAACTCATGGCTGAAATTGTTTGAAAAGTGTTTCAAGTTGATACGACAGACAACTGGTGTAAATACTGACTCAATTTGTCCACATAATTTTTGACACTTTCGATTTGGCATAGGTCAGCAGATCAGTACAGCTGATGAGAATGTGAAAGTCTCCCTTTGCTTGCCCTATGAGAAATTAAGGGTTGATCTGCATTTGGTATGTTTGCGTATTTCTATCCAAGACCAATGTGCCACATTTTGTGTTCCAGGGAAGAAGCAGTGGAATTGAAAGTCAAGGAGAGTGGATGGAAGGAAGAAAAAAATCAATCAAGCAGCGAAGTCCAGTATTTAACCATAGGTTATGGAGGTCTTCAGTAGATTACTGTTGAATGTAGCCACACTTACTGTCTGACACAAAGTTAACAACTGTGTGTGAAAGACTTAGTGGATCAGCTAAGTTCATCATTGATACTATTGCACTTGGTTCTTGCAATCAGTAATATTTGCCATTCTCATTTCCTAACAAAGTAAGAAGTTGGTGGACTAAAAAGCAGTACAGACAAATTGAGAAAGTCCCTGCAGGTCAGCACTGAGACACTCTGTCAGCCATGTTGAGGGACATGTAACCACGTTCCTTTTGCTTCTGTGTTGTCTTTCATAATGGGTCCTGACTGTCTCATTATTCTCTTCTCTTACTCCATCCACTATGTATCATGAAATGTTGCATTATCAAAACAAAGGCATTTCTTCCAAAATTTGTTTAGAATCACAGACCTCCAGAATCATTGTGCCCAGTCATTAACCTAAGCATAAGGCCTCTAAGATCATTGAATCCAGCTGTTAACCACTAAGCCATGTCTATATCTTCATGATTTTTAAAGACATCCAGAAATGGTAATTAAACCACCTTCCCTGGTCAGCATGTTACAGTGGCTGATGACCCTTTCAATAAAGTTTGTCCTAATGTCTAAACTAAACCTCTCTAAGCACAACTAGAGGCCATTTCCTCTTCTCCTAGCACTTGTGAGAAGAGACTAGTACACAACTCTCTACAACTTCCTTTAAGATAGCTGTAAACAGCAATGAAGGTCTCCCCTTGACCTCCTTCAGACTAAGTAGCTCAAGCGCCCTCAACCATTCCTTAAAAGGCTTGTTCTCTAGGCCATTTGCCAACTTTATTGCCCCTCTCTGGACGTGCTTCAGCACCTCAATGTTTTTCTTGAATTAAAGTGCCCAAAACTGAACACAGAACTTGAGGTGCAACCTCACCAGTGCCCAATACAGAAGGACAATCACTTCCCTACTCCTGAAGGCTACACTGTTTCTGATACAAACCAGGATGCCATTATCCTTCTTGGCAACACTGTTGCTCGTATTTAGATGATTATCAATCAATACATGTCTTTTTCTGCTAAACAACTTCCCAACCACTCTCCCTGAAATCTGTAATGATGCATTAAGTTATTGTGATCCAAGTGGAGGACTCGGCACTTGGTCTTGTTGAAGCTCATACAGTTGGCCTTGACCCATCAATCTAGCCTATCCAGATCTCTCTAGAGGCCTCTTCCCTCAAGAAGATCAATTCTGGCCAACTTGATGTCATCTGCAAACTTACTGAGAGTGCACTCAGTCCCTTCATCCAAATCATCCATAAGGATTAAACAGGGAATGTACAATGGTCTGTGCTTTGCTTTCACTGTTAATGCTTATGTTTGTTTTTAAATAAATGCTGTTCAGGTTTTGCTGCTTTATCCCACA
Source organism: Phoeniculus purpureus (assembly GCA_028565055.1). Taxonomy (NCBI): domain Eukaryota; kingdom Metazoa; phylum Chordata; class Aves; order Bucerotiformes; family Phoeniculidae; genus Phoeniculus; species Phoeniculus purpureus. Next base: position 2,791 of record JAOXOE010032985.1, read on the forward strand.
GTGAAGCATGCTAAATTTGCATCACCATAGTCTCTTGGTCTGGAAATAGCTAATGATGAAGTTCAAATTCTGTGCTCCCACACAGTAGCAATATCCATTTTTATTTGAAACATTCTGCATCTAAGAGAATGAAGTGTGAGAAAGATAAATAAAAAATAATATACATTAATACATTACTTTAAATAAAATAAGTGAACTGTTTTCCATCTAATTGTTCTCACAAGTTATGACTTGTAAGGTAACGTCTCACAAGGGCATATTTTTTCCAAAATACACAACTGATACTGATGAAATACAGATGGGTTTGTCACAGACGCACCCTTCATATTCCTCATTTAATCTGGATATAAATATATACCCGGAAGAAAAGTACTGTGTGGTTTGCCCTACAGTATTTTTGTTATGGTGACTCTGCCACCTGAACTCTGACAGCTTGATTCTGCATCAGCTGAACTCACTGGGGCTTTCAATAAATCCCTTAGTCTCATCTTCAGCACAACGGCTCAAGGTCTCTGCTTTCGAACTGCACAAGGATGACAGATGCTGAACTGTAAGCTGCTTAGCTCAAATTCACCCAGTATAAAGTAGAAGCATGTAACCTGATAGATACAATGGTGTGTGTCTTCCCAACTAATGGAAGGCATTTTTATCTGAGAGTGGTTTACAGACTTAGGATTTTACTTGAATAATAATTATAGCTTGTATTTGAAATTAACCATGACAACTTTTTCCACTATGTTTATGAGCTAAGAGACAGTCTTATCCAGAAATGGTTGTCATAGTGCACATCTAGGGCTCTGTCTCATTGGACTGAAAGATATTTTGCATCCATGTTATAATTCACAAGTCTGAATTTCTGCAAGATCCAAATTTCTGAAAGTTCTGATTCCTTCTGAGACTTCCTTATTTGTGTATTTATTGCCTGTGGGATGATGACCAAAGTATTCTTGCTTTTTTCTCCTAAAAGAGAAGTATTCTCATGCAGACTGTGCATCTTCACAACGGAAAGATCACACCATTCAAATGGCTTTACTACATGTCTGCATAAGACCTTCATAATGTGTCCATTAAACATTTATCTTACCAGCCTGCCAAGAAAAGTGAGTTTGTTGGTAGCAGCAGATTCTTTCATAGCTGTGACATCATGGCAATCTCTTTCATTACTTTTCTGTCAGACCATTTAAACTGCAAAATAATTCAGGCTAAAAGGAAACACATGAGATCTCTATTCCATTCTCCTGTTCAAAGCAGGCTCAATGTCTGAGGTAAGACAGAGTCTGTCAAGGCCTTCGCCACTCACACTCTTGACACTCTCCAAGGGCAGACACTGCACAGCCTCTCTGGGCAAGCTCTTCCATAGTCTTGACTGCCCTCATGGGGAAAAAGTTCTTTCTTAAATCCAGCCTGAACCACTTATTTCAGCTGATGCCTGTTTCTCATCCTCTTGCCATCACAACTAGGAAGAACATGAGTCTATCATCTAATTTGGTTGTTTGCTTGGCCCTGAGACATGACATACATTTTACAGTGGACACAGGAAACCAACAGTCGTAGAATTCTAATTCCAGTGTGGCAGCAGCAGGAGATGTCACACTTCTATCAGCTGATAAATGAAAATCTATTTTGTTAAGCAGTGTTACAGCATAACATCAGTTTCACTGCTTAGGTCATACTAACTCATTCTAGCTGAATGCTCTGTGATCTGAGAGCTTCTGAATAATTTTTAGTCAATATGAGGACTTTCAGTTATTTGTATTATTCCAAGACACTGGTGTTCAGCAACAAACTCATTACACTGAAAAAAAAAAAAGAGACTGATATTAATGAGAGAAGACAGAACAGATATTTTTGGTGCTTCTCCAGATGACAAGTACATAACTGAATCATGCAATAACAATTGTTACCCACAACACACGTCATTAGCCATCTCTAAATTTTGGGGAAACTAGAATAGTGATTATTCCTGGGTTTCTTACTGTTGACTGCAGAGACATTTAAGGACATGGCAGAAAAGCACAAGAAAGTCAGAACATTGTTGTAGAGAAAGTGGAAAGTATGCCACATCTGGTGAATGTTATTTCTGAGGCATCTGCTATGGATAAGAGAGAGAGAGAGGGGGGGGGAAAGACAGGTAACCCACCATGGAGAGTGCCATTCTAATGGTCCACAAGTGGGGAGAGGTCTTCTGTCTCAGCGTGAAACCCCGTCTTTTATAGTTCTTTCCTGTGGATACTTACTGATGGTGGCTTTCTGCATCCGTCATATCTGTCTCCACGGTGGTGTGGTTAGGCTGCAGCTTTCAAGCGGGCTTGGTTCATGTGAGGTTGTACTCAAAGTCATTTTGCATCCAAAAGTCCAGTCTGCATCCATGAGATCAACTTGTGTCCCCCAGTGTTGGCCTGGACTGTCCAGTCAATGGTGGGCATGCTTGGTACTGTCCAAAGGGATTCCACACTCATGCATGGGGTCTGGTCTTATTTGGGGGAAGGTGGGCAAAGAGACAGGATGCTTTGCTCATCAGTTCTTGGAACTATTGGTTCAAAACAAGATGTTTCTGCAAGTAGAACATGTGTGGCTGATTTTCAGCTCAAAACAAGTGCTTTTGTGATAAAGACAGACTTTCCAAGGGGCTCTGTGATGTTGAGGCATTACAGATTTCAGTCTCTGACACTGGGTTATCCATTTATGAATACAAAGAGACAGAGGGATGGGAACAGGTTGGACTCAAGTGGACAAGAGGTGATGGTAAACACATGGTTGGATACAATTCCAGCTGTGCACTGCAAGGACAAAAATTACACATTGAATAGATTTTTTTTCCAGAGAAGAAATTAAAGTTATATGGGGGATTCTATGTAAAACACAACACAAGAGTTTTTAGGAAGCATACAAGATCTCAATTATTATTGTTGATTTATATGAAGCTACTTATGTCTTCTCATAATTTTGGATGTGTATACTGTACTTAAAAATTCCTTAAAGTAAATTCCTGTTTCTTTTCCTCTCTAAACAATCCCCAGAATCACAGAAACACTTCAGTTGGGAGAGACATTTAAGATCATGAACTCCAACTATTAATCCAGCATTGCCAGGTCACCACTGAGATGTTGTGTACCTAAGCACAACATCTATTCATCTTTTAAATATATTCATGAATGGTGACTCCACCACCTCCCTGAGCAGCCTGTTCCAGTGCTTAATGACCTCTTCTCTAAAAAAATTTTTCTTAATGTCCAGTCTAAACCTTGTGCAGGGGGACAATCATTTCTCTCCTCCTGCTGGCTACATTTTCTGATACAAGCCAGGATGCCATTTGCCTTCTTGGCCGCCTGGGCACACTGCTGGCTCATGCTCAGCCCGCTGTTGTCCAGCAACACCAGACCCTTTTCTGATGGACAGCTCTGCAGCTGCTCAATCTGGCAAGTGGTGTTACATACTACTTCTGGTAGTACTGTATTGAATCTGGAATAAACTAGCTGGTATTATAGTAATACACAGAAACTACAGCACCTTCCCCAGTTGTACACATAAAGATACTCTAAAATTTGAGACCTCTTCAGCTGGTGAATTATTTACACTTTACTGTGAAACTAATTTAAGATGGCTAGGTTCTTGTTTACTTTAAAAATTTGTCTTAAGGCAATCATTACATGTTGTATATCTGAAAAAGCTCTTCTCATATTACAAAAATGCACTGTAACCAAAATAACAAAAATAGATTATTCAAGCAGATGTAAAACCTACCTGAAAGTAGTGTAGGTTTGGGAAAATAATGACTCCTTTATCAATGTTTTTGAAGAAAGGCTTTGTATGACCTTTGTAGGAGTTATGTAGAAACTTTGGTAACCATATCAAGAAAAGGTAGTAAAAAAATATTCTTACTATTTCTGCTTCTGCTGAGAAAAAGTTCACAGTAATTTAGAAAGTTTGTACTGTAATAAATTAGAAACTGAATTGTAGAAGCCAAAGAAGGATAGTTTAAAAGACTGCAGATTCTAGTGAAGGTAAGACAAACACACTGACAAAACAGAAGCGCTTGGATAAACTCACATATGCTGAAAAATATGCGTATAAATATATTGAGCAATGAACTATACATAAAATACTACTGTGTCAAAAAAATGTCAGATTTAGTAACGTGCTGAAATCAAATTACTAAAGCAATTTGTTATGAGTTTGGAATATTGTAAACACAGGTCAGAACTGAGGCCTTTACTTAGATAGTTTCTCATTTTGAACAAAATCAGCCGGGGAACTTCAACAAATCACAGAGTCCGTGTGGCATGAAGCATAAGGTTATGATGCGTATTATGTATTTACTATTAATAATGATGGAGTTAGTCCTTGAACAGGGGATAGTGACAAATACTGCAGTGCTTAATATTCTCATTCTTGCAGTGTAGCTGAGCACATCTTCAGTAACAGCAAGATGTCCACAGGTATTAATGAAGTAATCCAGTAACCAGGGTCAATTCAGTAGGAACACTGACTAATGTATTTAACATTCACCTGAGCAAAATCTCAAATTCTGGGTTTGGCTAGTCCTGTAGCAGTGTGCCTGAGCAAGAGTGCCAAGTCTTAGTTGTCTCTGTATGTATACGGTTTTGAGGTGCAGGCCACACAACCAACTTTTGGCTGGGTAAGTACTTTACCAAAGAACCAAGAAAACATACGTACTACTTCAACAGTGCAGCAACAGAAGAAATTTACAAATTGTGTTATTCTGTCACAGTAGTTTCAGTGATATAATTACTACTCCATAAAGACCTGGTTTAGAGCATGCAGGCAAAAAAACACGCCTTTGCTCTTGTTTAGGTTATTTTGTGGCAGTTTGGGTTTTAAAGCCAAGGATCTTTAAAACACCACAGCAAAACTGAGGACAGAAATACATAGTAGTGAAAAATAACAAGTTTCATTAGCAGAGGAAAAGACATGGTTAAAAGACCAGAGATGGAAAAAAAAAAGTATGCTAACATTAAAAGGAATGCTAAGGAGAATCTCCCCCTTCTACTGAATATGAAGGAAACCTGATAACTGACAGACAGCAGGAGACCATCAGCCAGCAATGTGCCCTTGTGGCCAAGAAGGCCAGCAGCATCCTGGAGTGGATCAGGAGTGTGGTTAGTACTCTACTCTGCCCTGGTGAGACCATGTCTGGCATATTGTGTCCAGTTCTGGGCCCCTCAGCTCAAGAATGACACAGAACTGCTGGAGAGAGTCCAGCACAGGTGACAAAGGGAGTGGAGCATCTCTCTGATGAGGAAAGGCTGAAGGAGCTGGGGCTCTTTAGCTTGGAGAAACGGAGACTGAGGGGTGACCTCATTAATATTTATAAATGTGTAAAGGGTGGTTGCAAGGACGATGGAACCAGGTTCTTCTCAGTGTCATCTAACAATAAGACAAGGAGCAATGGGTGTAAGCTGGAACATAAGAGGTTCCATATCAATATGAGAAGGAACTTCTTCACAGTGAGGGAGACAGAGCACTGGAACGGGCTGCCTAGTGGGATTGTGAAGACTTCTCTGGAGAAGTGTAAAACCCACTTTAAGTGGGTTTTAAGTTTAAAAGGCTGTGAATGTCATCTAACTGGAGTTCAGTAAAGCCTTTGACATCACTTTCCACAGCATTCTCCTGGAGAAACTGGCAGATTGTGGCCTGCCTGAATGAGCTGAGCAAAAAACTGGTTGGACAGCACAAAGGGTGGTGGTGAATGGAACTAAATCCAGTTGGTGGCCAGTGAGAAGTGGCATTCCTCAGGGGTCAGTACTGTTTACTGATATCTTTATCAATAACCTGGATGAGGAGTAGAGTGCACCCTTATTAAGCCTGAGGACGACACTTAAGCTGGGTGGAAATGTTGATCTGCTTAAGGGTAGGGAGGACCTGCAGAGGGATCTAGACAGATTAGATAGATGGGCCAATTTCAATAAGGCCAAATATCAGTTTCTGCACTTTGATCACAACAAGCCCTAGCAGCTTTACAGGCTTAGGAAGGAGCAGATGAAAAGCTGCTCAGCAGAGAAGGACTTGAGGTATTAATTGACAGCCAGCTGAACATGAGCCAGCATTGTGCCCAGGAGGCCAAATGGCATCCTGGCCTGTATCAGGAATAGTGTCAGTAGTAAGTTCAGGGAAGTAATTTTACCCCTGTACTCAGCAGTGGTGATGCTGCATCTTGAGTATTGGGCTCCTCACTGTGAGAAGGATGTTGAGGTTCAGTTTTGGGCCCCTCGGTACAAGAAGTACATCGAGGTACTGGAGTGTGTCCAAAGCAACAAAAGCTGGTGAAGGGTCTGGAGAAGAAGTCTTGTGAGGAGTGGCTGAGACAACTTGTGTTGTTTAGTCTAGAGTAAAGGAGGCTGAGAGGAGACCTTATTACTGTCTACAACTGCCTGAAAGGAGACTGTAGGAAGGTAGCAATTTATCTGTTCAATCAATTTACAAGAGGTAGAACAAGAGCAAATGGCCTTAAGTAATACCAAGGCAAGTTTAGATGAAACATGAGGAAAATTTTCTGTACTGGAAGGGTTATCAGGCATTGGAATGGATTGCCTGGGAAGACGGTGGAGTCTCCATCCCTGGAGGAATTTAAGAGTCATGTAGATACAGTGCTGAAGGATATGGTTTAGTGGAGGACTTGTCACTGTTAGGCTAGTGATTTGACTTGATTATCTTAGATGTCTTTTCCAATCTGGGCAATTTTGTAAAAAACTGCAAACTGCTGGTAAGTCCAGTCCTTGCTCAGCCTGAAAACACTTCAGCCTCTGCCAAGTTTTTGAACCCCTCTTTTTCCCTCCTGATGCAAAACAACAACCACTGTTACCACTGCTGTACTTCTCCCAACCCAGAGCTGAAAGAGAGAGGAAAACAGAGAGAGATGGAAGATGTTAGGTCATAAGCTGGGCTTGATGAATTCAGAGGTCTCTTCCAGCCTCAATTATGTGATTCTATGATGTCAGAGGAAAAATTGTCCCTTTTGACACACTGTATTTTTCAGTAACTAAGACATCAGATATGTGCCAGACTTTCGGTTTTATTTTTCTTGGCAATTCTGGTCCTTAGGCAAATTTGATAAAATAATTTGTTTCAGAAGAGTCAACAGAAACCCAGCAGTTGACATGGACTGTAAGACTTTGTTAGGTAATGGCTAAAAGTGCTTAAAGAAAGTTTGAACTGAGATTACATATTTGGCTTGTAGCTCCAAGCCTGCTGAATGTGGAAAAGCAAAAAGGAAAAGAAGGTTAGTTTGATTTAAAACATGATGTAGTTGAGATAGCAGATGTGTGCTATTGCAGGACATATGGAGTTCCGATACAGTTCTTCACTGACAGGTGGCAAATAGCTGTGATATTCAGGGTGCTTTGGCTTCATTTCACTTCACTCTATCAACAGAAAGGGCTGATCTGCATTGCATGATGCACCTCATCTTCCTTGCTTGCTGGTGGGTTCTCTTCCCGCTAATTATGACCAACAGGGAAGGGCTGGTGACCAATGTAAGGCTCAGGGACAGCCTTGGCTGCAGTGACCATGAGGCAGTTGAATTTAAGATCCTCAGGGCAACCAGCAGGAAGTATCCTAAGCTTACAATCCTGGACTTTAGGCGTGCAGACTTTGATCACTTCAGGGATCTGCTGGCCAAAGTACCATGGGATGAAGCCCTAGAGGGAAGAGGGGCCCAGGACAGCTGGTCAACATTCAAGGATCACCTCCTCTGTGTCCAGGAGCAATGTATACCAACAAAGAGGAAAGCAGGGAAGAATGCTAGGAGGC
>JAOXOE010032986.1:0-10559 GCA_028565055.1 Phoeniculus purpureus
CCGCTCCACCTCACCCCACCCCACCCCGCCGGTGCCGCGGTGCCGCTGCTCCGTACCTAGCGGGGGTGGGAAGGCCCCGCCGCGCCGTCCCGGAAGCGAAACTCCCCCTCGGGGCGGGCCGCGCCCCGGAAGCGAATTCCCGCCCGAGGGAGGCCGCGGCCATGCCCGCGGCTCCGCCTCCCGTGCGGCACCGCCCCCAAGCTCACGCCCCCTCCTGGTGACGTCGCTCACGTGACCAGCGGCGGTCCTATATAGAGGGCGCGCGGGCGAGTGTGCGGCCTTTTCGGCTGTGGTTCGTGTGGTGTCTTCGTCAGTGTAGCCTGAGAGGAGTGGCTTTGGCCGGTGAGAGTGGGGGCTCCACGCCCCGTGCGGGCCTCAACGGCTGCGGGGGGGTGTTACGAGAGCGGCTTGGGCCACGCCAGGCGCATGAAGGGGAGGATGGGGGTGGATGGCGGCGGATTGTGCCGTCGTGGCCTAGGCCGCTATAAGGCCTTGTGAGGGCGTGTGGGGCGGAGCTGAGGCCTTGAGGCCCGTTGTAGTGCAGTCTGCGGCCGGAGTTGGGGCAGTAAAACCCCGGGGGGTCGTGGTGAGGCCAGGGCATTCCTGTTTTAACTACAAGATTTAAGGAGAAACCTTTGAGCCTTTAGTAAGTGTTGGGCAAAGAACGGTGGTGAGCGATAAGGTTAAGGCCTCTTATGTCCTTGTAAGGGCTTAGAAACTGGGGAAAGGTTTTTTTGTGGCGGAGTCCACATCGCCGGAGGGGTTTAAAGGGCGCTTGGACCTGGTGCTTAGGGACGTAAGTTAGTGGTGACCTGGCAGTGCTGGGTTAAAGGTTGAAGTTAAGTTTCTTCCAGAGAGGTGATGTGAGAGTTGGTGGTGCTCCGTCAGAACAGTGAGGAGACACCGTGACCCATGTGTTGAGGGGTGCTGAAGCCTTTCCAAGTTACGAGTGATGGCCCCATGTTAACTCCTCATTCAGCTTTCCGTGTGCCAGTACGTGATGAGAACTATGTTGGTAGGGACATCTGAGAGCGTGATGAATGCCAACATAATCTGAGCTGGGCACGGAGCATTGTCTGGAGACATGCAGGGCGTGGCTGGAGCCACCATGAGGTCCTTCCGGAGCTACTACCTGTGGCGTTGACCTGGGGTTTACACCAGAGCTGGTGCTGTGGGAAATGATCAAATTAGATGGTTCTATCCTGCTTTAAAAATAAGGGACAGCTGTTGATGCAGGATGGGCTGAGGCTTAACAAAGCCCAATGCACAACACTGAGTGGTGCTACAGGGTGGGGGAAGAGTGCCTGGAGAGCTACCTGGGGCTGTTGGCTGACAGCCAGTAGAACATGAGTCAGCAGTGTTCCCAGGTGACCAGGAAGGTCAACGGCATCCTGGCCTGGATCAGGAATGGGGCAGCCAGCAGCAGTAGGGAGGTGATGGTGCCCCTGTGCTCTGCACTTGTGAGACCGCACCTTGAGTATTGGGTCCAGTTTTGAGTGCCGCAGCATCAGGACACTGCTACCTCAAAGTTGTAGCAAGGCTGATGTTGGTCTCTTCTCCCAAATTCCTAATGATAGGATGAGAGGAAATGGCCTCAAGTTGTGTCAGGGGAGGTTTAGATTGGATCTTAGGAAGAAGTTCTTTGCTGAGAGAGTGGCTGGGCATTGGAACAGGCTGCCTAGGGAGGTGGTGGAGTCCCCAGCCGTGGAAGTGTTTAAAAGCTGAGTAGCTAGAGCAGTTGAAGCCATGGTGTTGGGGTAAGGGCTGGATTTGATGATCCCAGAGATCCTTTCCAGCCATGATGTTTCTGTGATTCTGTTCTTGTGGCGTTGTCTCTTCAGAGTGCTGTAGACAGTGTTGGGGTACACCTTTGCTTTCAGGCACAGAGTATGTGTGAATGCTATTAGAAGGAGAAAAACTAACAGATACTTTGTTGTTTTTCAGTTTTAAGATGGATCAACTATGCTCTTACCTGTTGCAACTCCAAAGCAGGTAGGTGCTGCTAAGTTGAGAGCTGATGGAGTCTGGAGTGTACTCCTGCATCTCAGGAAACTACACATCAGTGTTTAGAATGGCTAAAGACATCTGTTCTTTGTACTGGGAGGGCCTTCTGTTTCTGAGCCACTAGTTCTCTGTAGCTACAGTAGCACCCCAGATGCCTTTTTACCTTTGTTACTGCTGTTTCATCATTCACTGCAATAAATGCAAGGAGAGTGCTTGATGTCTTCCCTGTTGCAAAACCCATACCCCAAACTAGTGTGGACTGTATCAGAGCCTGTGATGGTATGAGTAGTGGGCAGAAACAATTTCTGAAAACTCTGTGCTGAGGCTTTTTTGTTTGGTGTCACTGCCAGAGGGTGTTCCAGAGGGGTCTGACACTTGTGTCTCTTACAGATCTGCCACAGAAAGTGGAGACTTGACGCTATTTCACAAGGTAAACCAGCACTTCTTGAAAACTTAACATAAAATGGTGTTTAGGGCTTGCCTAGACAGTCTCTTTTGTTCTACTAACACGTGTAGGTGGAAGGAATATTCTCTGAGCCAAGATTCTCCTGTGGTGCCACAATGATGACAGATAATTGTTGCTACTCTTGACCTAGAGGTTGATGAGAGCTTATTCCACCATCTTAATTTGCTGAGACACCACAACTTGTCATTCCCCCTCGAAGTTTTTACTTTTAAACATATTATTCATAAGCTCTTTTCCTTCCAGTATTTGCATCATGTGCTTGGAAGATGTGCAGGAGAGCAATCACATGGTGAGAAATGTTTGACTGTGAAGAGGGTTATTTTTGCTTGATAGACTTGTTGAAATGTAGTGGAATGGGTGGGGGTTGTAAAATGAAATTTTAATTACTTGGGGTTAATCCAGACTAATAAGAGGAAGGAATTTATACATGCTGGTTCTCAAAACCTTTTAAGTATAGGCTTGATGTTAGGAAAAAGCTCTTTAGTCTGAAGGTAGTTGGATAACTGGAACAGGTTGCCTAGAGAGGTGCTGGGGGCCTCATCCCTGGAGCCATTCAAGATCAGGCTTGATGGGGCTCTTGGTAATTTGTTCAGTTAGAGGTGTCCCTGCTTGTTGTAAGGGACTAGATGACCTTTGGAGGGCTCTTCCAACCTGATAAATTCTATGATTCTGTGATTTCCCTGGTACACTTAGACAACTCCAGCTCATCAAAGCAGTCTGAAGAGATGATTGCTTGGTATTCCAGAGCAGATACAGTGATGACTGCATAGTTCAGCAGAAGACATGATGATGAGAAAAGCTTTCTGTCTTTCGCTCCTGTCTGATGTGTCACGCTCTGGTGACCCCTTAGTAGGACCTGCAGGCTTGGCAATGGAGGCTCCTGGAATCTGATGTCTTGTTCTTTGGTTGCAGGCACTGGATGATGGAGCTATGGGCTGTGCCAGGTAAATATTTTGTTGGTTGGTTGCATCTGTAAGAACTGATTTATGTTCCTGTTATGCAGGAAGGTTGCATATGATGATGGCATAGTTCAGCGGATCACCTGTGATGATCACTGCCGTTACTGTCTTTCGCTCCTATCTGATGCAGCCCTCCTCTACTTCAGGCTGTTTCTGTGGGAAGCTGAGGGTGAAGTACTGCTTTCTAATGACTGTGTTTGGAAATTTGTCTTGTAAGATGAGTAAATGGGCTAAATATTAAAGATGTTGCAGTGTGACTAAGGGATATGGTGGGCTGTGCTGGTGAGACTGAGCACAGATGGAGCAGAGTAAGTTTGTGTTACTGAAACAGTCCTGGTGTCAGTGCTCTGGGGTAAGTGTTTTGTGGTGTGTTTTTTTTGCAGGCTGCCCTGGCCAGAGGATTACTGTGTCTGTAGTGAGAGAAGCTGTTTCACCTGTTGCTGATGCTAAAGACAAACCCCTTCATAACTGAAGGTGATTAAAAACATTTTTAAATGGATTATGCATTTGAGCTTCAGAGAGTTGGCTTTTGGAGACGGGGAGGTCTGCAAAGCCCTTTTGTTTCTGGAAAATTTGAAGCAAAGATTTTCTTACACTAAGCGTGGCTTTGGATTCCCATTCAAAGCCTTAACTGATTGTTGTTTTGTGCCTGCAGAAAGACTTTCCGAAATGTTTCTCCCTATTTTAGTGAACTTAGATGTTGACAGTCGCTGTAGATGATGTTGAATCAGGTCTCTGATCCCCATGAGGATGAAACTTGACTAAACACTGATACAGTATTTCACTGGAGCTGTTTTTACACTAAAACTTTACACTGGACCCTAAAAAGGCAATTTTTCCTTTGCAGACTTCTGGCAGGCTTCTCACTGCTATGTAAGTACTTGGTTTATTTAACTTTACAACTAGCATTAAAATACTACACCAAGAAATAGAGCATTTAACTGCATGTAGGCTGAGGGGATGGAGGTGCTGTGGGTCAGGGTTACCTGCTGCTTGTTCCACAGCCAAAAGGAGTATGCACAAGGGGAGAAGGGCTGGATAATGTCCATCTAGTTTGTGTTGAACACACAAAGCTGCTTTGGTCGTGCTATTATTGCTGTATTTGCCTTCAGCCATAGTACTTAGAGCAGGTAGTGACATTGTGAACTGCCTGTGTGATGAGATGTGCCAATATCCTGACTTCAGCTGTGGAGGTCTGCCATTATTAGCTCTATCTGACTGCAGGCATCTGGCTGAATGTAACACACATTCTCTTGCCCATGCACTGTCCTCACACTGTGCTTTGTTCTAGGGCTGGTTCCAAGGAGCTGTCTCATGGGGTGTAGTGCTGCCACTAAAAGTAAGTTGCCAGTGAGTGCCTGTGACTGGGCAGAGCTACTTGCTTGGGGATGGGGAGGTTACTAGACACTGCTCTCAATTGCAGCACATGGCTCCTGTGAATTTTCTTTTTCTGCCAGTAGATCACAGGTTACCAGCAGCCTGCACCTACCCACAGTGTTTGGGGATTGATCCTGTGCTAACCAAAGCTGTTCTAGTTATTTGCTATTTTAACTTTTTGCTGTCTAAATTCTATAGCAGGAGTGCAGGGAGTGGCACTGCTCAACAGTTGAAGTAAAAATGTGACATTAATTGCCTCAGTGGCTCAGTCAGCTTTTATGCGGTGTGCATGAAGATGTGGTTGGTGTTTAAAATCTGAATTGCTGAGGACATTAAGCTTCTGTAAGCGTGTACTGTTGGTGATGAGGAATTGAAAGCAATGGGAATCTCTCTGAAAAAGGCTGATGAGGACTCTTGCACTGAAACAGTACCCGCATTCAATCAAATTGGAGGTGCTGCCAAGGAGAGGGTATTAATTCTGCTTGTTACAGAGTGAAGCTTGTGTGGGAAAGGAAACTTAACACATCTGAGGGCAGTGTAAAGTACCAGAGGTTTGATAATTGCTGGAGTGTTGTCTTCATGGCAGAAGTGTAGGTGGCAGTGTCTGAAATCAGTCCTATAATTAAACTGCTGTATAGTGGTATCTGTTATTCTGAAACGGCTTTTCTCTTTCCCAGGGAAGGGTAGTGCTCTTGGCAGCCTCACAGGTAAGACCACATGGCTTATGGGGTTCTGTTGAAGTTGTGGGAATGTTTGTAGCTGCTGATGAAATCTGATTCTGCCAAATGACCTACTATGATATTACCCTTTCCGTTCCATGTTTTTTCTGAAGCTGCAAAGCCACAGTGGAGCTATTAGTAGTTGTGCTGCTGCGGATAGTAATTGTTTTCCTCTCTTTAGGTGTGGGGTCAGATTGGGAGCTATGGTAGGAAGGAACCAAGAAGACAAGGTGAGTGCGACTGTAGTTACGATGGAATTTATTTGTGGGAACTACATGATGATCACCTTACCTTGAACTCTCTTTCTGAACAGAGATGAAAATGTAAGGTCTGAGTTGTTCCCAATAGGCCTTTTTTGCTTTTGGTGCCTTACCATGGCTCTTAACGTCTGTCCTAATAGGTGGAAGATCCCTGAATAATGGATTACACTTGCAAGAACAGCATGAAAAAAGCCAAGAGGGGTTTTTTTACCACACTGGTAATGTTTGCTTGATGCTGGTTGGAACCAATAAAAACATCAGCTCTCTTTGTTGTGAACTCCTTGATTTGAATGGCTCTAGGCTACTCTATAAATGCTGGATTTAGGGCAGAGATTAAAGTAAAGTGCTAGTCCTGCAAATGTCTTAACTTGGGTGTCTTGAATCAGTGTGGTGAGAGTGAGAGCTAAATAATCTGATTTTTCCATTGTCATGTGGGGACAATCTGCTCCATGAAGAACTTGTTCTCCATAATGCTCGTATGATTGCTTGTATGATGCTTCATAATGCTCCATAACGCTTCCAGTGAGAAGCAAAATTAACCTCCAAACTGTTCTGCAGGAATACTTTCAGTGCTCCTGCTCCCCAGAACCTGTCAATAAGAGAAGTAGGCTTGTCCTATCTCACTCTCACTCCAGGTGGTACGATCTACTTGATCTTTTTCACCAGAATATTTTATTTTGGCAAGATTAACATTCAGCCAAGACTTCAGCTTCCTAATCATGTTTTTCTTGGGGAGGCAAATCCACTAAAGGATTTGGTAGAAGTTAAAAGGAAACAAAACTTTGAAAACTCCCATCAATGACACTGTGCTTGAGATAACCCAAGCATGAAATTCTGACAGAACTTGAGTGTGTGGAAATAAAGGCTCTTACAAAGCAGATGTATTCACAGCTAGAAATGAGCTGTGAGAAAAATCCAGACTGAGTAGCTGAACTCCCTCTGGTACCTGCCTTCACTTGCCAGCTATGCTGGTGCCACTTACTGAACAAAGATTGCTGCTGCCTTCTGCTCTTCAGCAAACACATCAGAGCTGGTGGATTTTGGGGGCATCCTTATGTTCAAAGGGGCATGATGAAATAGATTTTGCAGTCTGCACAGCCAGATTGGCATGTCCCTGGCACAGTCATATCAATCTTCATTTCTAGAGGAGAGGCAGGCAAAAGTCAAGTTTCCAATTCTTACCAGGAGTTGTGGGATAATTACTGGAGGTAACTTGAAAATTAAACTTACATTAGAAATGGAGCATTATCCACACATTAAGGAAAATTCTAAGCCTCCATGGTGGATTATAGCTGGTATGCAAGGAATACCTTCCTCTGATGGTTCCCCAGGCAACTTAACCTGCCACCTTGGAAACCACACAGGGCAGGGGGGTGGGGTAGAGTGGTGTGACTACATCGTGGCCAAATCCTGTTGTAAGACATATAGGGATGGGAACTTAGTGGTACTTTGAAGGTAATCAGCTGTACTTTAGCAACCCTGAGCCATTGTTCTGTCATCTTTTGACAAATTGCTATTGTGTGAACCTTGCTCATTATAATGGCATTATAATACCAAAACACACCTCTGTCCCAAAACCCACCTGCCTCTTGAGGGGCAAACCCCCCTTATTGAGTGTGTGTCCTGAATTTTTTAAGTTTATATCTTTAAAAGCAAAACGAGAGAATTTTATATCAATCAGAAACAAAAATATGTATGACTAGAGCCATTCAAGCACCACCTTGAAGACAAGAAATAATATAAAAATAGCCCAGCAAAAAGGAATTTTGGAGAAGATTTGTGAACCTCCGACTCCTGGACATCAGTTGACGAGCTGGGACCTTTCTTCCCCCCACCATAGGGACACCTTTGGGTGAGATACACACCTCAAGAACTCTGTAACAGTCTCTATAGAGTTACTTTTTAACTTAATGCTTTGATAATTTTAACATTTGTGTACACACATTTTGCATAGTGTTCATCACTGACAATCCATAAAGAACCTGTAGATCTGTTGCTCTAATTACTCCTGTTCATGTAAACTAGCCTCGCCGTTTCTCACTGGACACTGTGTGAGTCCATAGATTGTGGCTAGACAAGAACAGGATACACTATGAAGTGAATCAGTTATATGGACTTATAGTGCTAGTACTATTGAGTGAATCCAACCTAGTTATTAGACTCATAGTGTGCAATTGGGTATTGCTCAGGATTTGGACCTAACCGTCCCCAGCTTCTCTGAAGCTGTAAAGCAAAGGGGTTTACTCCCTGCCAAATTCACTGCTCTTTTAACATAACAGGAGTAAGCAGCTGTCTCTAGGCTGGCATGATCATTCATCTTCCTATACTGCTTTTGTTGTGCCTGGCTGCAAAACAGCAGGTCTGACATGCAAATGACAGTCTCATGGAAATAGGAAGTAAAAGAGACCTGAGAAGTTAATCCACTTTACTCCTGGATAGAAAGGTATTGGTCATGATGGGTGCTTTGGCAGGATTGAGTACTCCTCATTTCATTGTGCCTGTCATACAACCTGATGCACTTCTAAAGGCCCCAGGGTTCTGTGGGTAGATGAGATTTCCTCTAGTAGTTACTTTGCTAGGTACACACAAGGAAAGAGCTGAAAGCATGAAACTGCCCAACTTCCTCTCATCCTGAAACATGTAGGTATTCAAAATCTCTATTGAAATATCACTTGATCTTGAGATTTTAGGAGCTGCATCTTGATTTTGTTCAGTACCTGGTTGACTGTAGAGCATAACCTACCTCTTGAGAATGCCTCTGCTTTACTATTACTGTGTCCTTTGTCACATTGCAATTGACATTCGCAATTTCAGCAGTTACCTGGATTCTTGAATCACAGTATGTTTTCCAAGAGTAGAAATTAATTGCACTTTTCTAGAGAAACAGAAAAAACTTAGAGGTTACTACTTGTTTCTCTGTCTCCCCAGCTGTTTGTGGCTGCTCAATGCTCTATTGTTGAAAAAATAAACACAAAATCTTGCTGACACTGATTTAACTTAAGATCCTTAAATATATAGTGCCCAAAGCAGGCATCTTCACGCTGGTGCTGTGAGTGTAGCAAGAATACGCCATGCCACAAGCTGCTGATTGTTATTAAAGTGGAGAAAGCAGATGTACTTAGTTTTTAGCTGTCCTTATTCTTCTAGTTACTGCAGTCCACCCCTTGGAGGCTGTACATACTCACACAGTGCTGCATGTTGGTGTTCATTTTAGCTCCATCAAACAGTCATGAAGAGGGTTTTAGCCTTCTCCTCTGCTGAGCCTCATTGGCAAGCTCCCACACACATGCCAAAAGCCCGACTTGGTCCAGTGTGTGAGTGGCTCCATAAACAGATTTGCACCCTAGTGCAACTTCCCCCATTTCTGTGGCTTTGGGTCAGCGGCAGGTTTTGTGCACTGGAGAGAAAGAGGTTCTGATAAATAATGTTCCCCCAGACTCAGATTATGTGAGAGTGATGGTACGGCATGACAGCTTTTCCTTTTTACCCCAAGAGTGGACCTGTAGGTAGAAATATATTTGCTTTGAGGGTTACCTGAGACTAATTAGCCCTCTCAGCCCTTGGATATATGCACAAAGGGGTTATACAAAGTTATTGTGAAATTCTGTCCTACTTATAATACACAGAGTGACACTGGACTCATCTTTAACCAGCTGCAGTTCCAGATGTTTTAAGGTACCAGCTCAACAGAGCAGATTCAACTTCACAGTCAGAGTTCCGAGAACACCTGACGCTGTTCGTGGTTAGTGCAAATTCATTGCAGCCAAATTGAGCTGAGCTCGCTCGGGTGTTTGAAATCAACAACTGGGAATTACTTTTGGCAGGAAACAGACTTTGCTTGCAGAGAACTTTGCTGGGATTCTGTGTGATACACCCCTGTGCTGAAAGGGGGATAATAAGGCCCCCCTAAAACATGCCAAATAGGAATTGCAACTGTGAAACCGCAGGTATGGGGTGGTGTACAGTGCTTTACTGATGGAGCTCATCAGAACATGCTAAAGCCTGAAATGCAGAACCATTCTCTGCATGCTTTGTACTTTTATTTTATGAGTAAACTTTCAGTTGTACCTGTGTTCTGTCAGCTCGGACAGAAGAGTCAGAAGGGTTTGGAGAAGCAGAAGCTGCTGTTTGATGGTCTTGGCTCAGAAGATGCAGGTAGGCTTGTGTGAGGTTAGCTGGTACGTTGCTCTCTCATCCCAATGTTCCTGTCAAGTGTATTATTTTCTCCATTCTGGAGAAAGCATTGTACAAACTACACCCAGCCACAACAGGTTGGCCCATTTTTCCCCCAGTCACAAGCCCAGAGAAGTACCACATCTAACAGAGTAACACAAGCCTAGTGTGGATTGTCTTTTTTTTGAAGCAGAAGGGCCCAGAACAAATCTCCACTCAGTCTGTGTGTGTCCAGCTGATGTCCCTGTCAAAGAGCCAACAGTTCCTGCTGGAGCAGCCCGAGGCCGGCAAACAATCATCAATGTTTTCCCCAGTGATGTTGTTTTCCAGCACTCTTGGTTTTCACACGTACATTGAGAGAACACGTCAGGAGTTGGGTGAGGCAGCAGGGTACAGAACCCAAACAGTACAACTTGGGGGAGATGGGGAAAGGGTTAGGATAGGAGCTGGCACACAGCCTCGCCAGTTCCTCCAAATAAGGGGAAGTCTGCGTACACTAACTCCATACTCCCTGCCCTTATGTATTGTGGCAGGATGGCTTCATGAAAAGGGACATGATCTGTTAGAATTGGTACCGAGAGCATGAATCCCATAAAGTCTT
>JAOXOE010032987.1:0-10557 GCA_028565055.1 Phoeniculus purpureus
TGCTGTTGCAGGCGGATTGGACTAGATGATCTTTTGGGGTCCCTTTCAATCCGTTATGATTCTATGATTCTATGATTAAGAAATGTTCTTACGTTACTATTGTTTTCTTCTGAACAAAGATTAGCTTTATTTCTTTATGAAAAGGGAGTTGTAATTCAATTTAGGAATCAATATATAAGGAAATGAAAGATTATGACTAGAAGTTAATCAACAAGTTTAACCAAATGCTTTAATTGATTTAAGAGTAGTAACACAAGTGTTAAAAAATAATCACTTGCAAATCAGATACACTATTATCCTTTTTTTTTAAAAATCCCAACCAATCAAAGAAAGAAATTTAACAGTAATAGCTCAGTTGAGAAAATTATGTCAACCACTCTAAATAAAAACAGGCAACCGGCTCAGATGTAAGGACACATTTGAACTGCTACAATCAAAAAGGAACATTTTGACAATGATGAGAATGCTCATGAGAACTACCAGTTCCAAACTGTCTTTTGTGGTCCTGAAAGAAGAGTTAACACCTCCATTTAATCTTTGATTCAATAAGGTAATATAACTAGTACTTAAAATCACGGTAGAGTGTAAAGATATTTCTGGTGTGTGGCTGTCAAGAAGAGAGTAGAATATAAACATTAAACTATTTTAGTGTCAAGTGAGTAATATAAAAATCTCTATATCCAAAATGTAAAAGGTCAAATCAAAGAAAATGTCACATGATTCTTGTACAGCTTAGGGTATTCAGGTGAAAAGTTTCTTTTTTACTAACAGGCTTCTACTAAAGAACAGCAGGCTCTGAGAAAAGCAGTACAAATGTTTCCATGTGAATAGTCAGGAATATGATATAAAAGACATTGTTTGCAAATGCTGATTGGTACAACACATCTGTCCATACGTCTTAAAAGCTACTGGCACTGGTTAATTATGCCTATCCCATGAATGAGTTAGTTTTCATTCCACAACCTGTTGTTTTCCTTCTGCATGCCACCTCTCTCACAGACCTGCACATCGCTGACCTTGAGAAACTCTCTGAGCGGGCTTCAAAGCCTTTAGCTCAGACTCCAGCTAAGTTCACACAGCTGCAATTTCCCACATGCCCATTCTTTATAAAATATATCCCTACAAAAGACAGCAATACTTTAATAAAATAGAAGTAAAAGCTGTATGCAGAAGCAAAAGCAAATAATAAGACTACACTCTGCTTCCCATGAGCAGATGTTTAGCTGCCTTTCTAGGAAGCAGGGCCTTGATATGTGTAGTGATTTCTCTGGAGGACAATATACTGTCAACAAACAACACTCCCCTTTCTTCTTTTATATCTTGGCTGACCACGCGTGTGGTGGGTTCAGGACCACAATTAAAAATAAAGGAAAAGAAAACAAAGCAGTTAGACCTTGATAAGATCTCAGATATAATTCGCCAGACAATGGATATCTTAGGGAAATTTGAAAAGGGTTGTTTAACTCTGTAACTGCATACAGAAAAGAAGAAAAGGTTAAGCAAGTAGTGCACACAAACTAGAAACTCTGTCACAAATGCCATCACATATTCTGAGAAAAATGCAATGGGAGATCACTATTGTATTGGTCCTTGGTTTTTTTTACATTAGAGACCTAGAGGAAGAACATGTCAGTCAAGTACAGGTGGATAATTCGTATGTTGCCACTATTGCCTGCAGATTCTGGACTCTTGGCCGTCCAGACCAGCGAACTCTTAAGTTCTTCAGAACACCTTCTCCACCACAATGCTGATCCGGCAGGCCTGATTCCTCAGCACCTGAACTGCATACCTCGATGCATGAGACATGTTTTCAAACAGGACCTAGGCTCTGTCTTCCGTGCCCAACATTTAAGGATTCTCAAGTCTTTCTGCTTTATTCAGCTAAGCATGAAAATTCAGATGCCTCTCTTTTGGCTTCTTCTCTCCCTAATACTCGAGCATCCCCAGCTTTTCTCAGTGGCAGAAAGGATAGACAGTCTATCTTCCTGCTGTTCAGTGTTTTCTAAGATAGTGGCAATGGCCTCAGCCACGTGCAGGATTCAAGATGGACACTGGCCACATGGCTGTGTCAGCAGGGCCCCCCCCCACCCCACTCTGCAAACATGGCTGAGAGGGTTCCATGACCTTGATTTCTTCTTTCTCCTCTTTCCTCAGCTACAGGGGAAAAGGGAAGATCTTACAGCTCACCACGGGTCGCTGAACAGCTGTTCTGTCAGTGGGGGAAATTATTGCTTTTCCAGTCCATGGTGCCATCGCAGAGCTGGGCTGGGTCATAGTCGGTGTCGCCACTGCCAAGGCAGGGTTGGGGTCATGCAGAAGGCAGCAGGACTGCCTACCTCACTGTCTACAGGAGCACACTGGGCCCGCTGTGCCTCCTCCATCCCATCTCCAATGGGGGAAACGGGGCTGGGGGCAGCGGAGCTGCGGCAAGCCATGGCTAGCCGATTTCCCCGCTGCCTGCCTGAGGCAGAGCAGGGGCCCAGGGAAGTGGAGCCACCACTTCCCCCCATCGTCTACAGAAGGGCTATGCGGCCACAGCCAGCTGACATGAGCTGCCCCATCTCATCTACTTGCCCTATCCTGGAAAGGTAGGGGTGGTGGTGGAGCTGAAGCCCCGTGCCTGAAGGAAGACCCCAGCCAAAACAGACAGGGTCACGGTGATTGGTTCTTTTTATCTTCTCACCTAACCCACACCCCTCCAGGGCAGGTAGCTGGGACAATTCTCTTAAAGCAAAATGCACCTTTTTCCTCATGAAAGCACAAATCCATACATCTGAAAATTCTGGTAATTTTCAAACTGCAACAACATAATATGAAATATAGCTTTGGTCAGTTTGGGTTAGCTGGTTGGATCACCCCTCAGCCCACTGTTGGGGAGAATGTTAGGAAATTTAAGAAAACACACAGCCTTGGTGCTCTGTGAGCACTGCTCAGTAGTAGCAAAAATACTGGTCTGTTAACAACACCACTCCAGCTACCACCACAAACACTGTACTATGAGAGATACCATGGGGGGGATCAACTCTGTTTCAGCTAAACAGAATACAAATAGATACAAAATTTTACTATATACAGACTGATCAAATCCAGTTCATAACACTTTACATAATTTCTTTTTCCAGACTATTTAGTTTTTTGCAATCAGACCAAAAGGAAAAAATAGTAGTTACAGTAAAATTAAATGGAAAACCTAAAGGCCAAAACCCTCACTTTTCCAAATCAACTGCCACTCAGCAATGGCTAACATGTACAGATCCAACTTTAAAGAATACATTCCAATAATATTAAAAAAATAAAATATTGAAAGAGTTCTATCATAGATTCTATATAAGAATTTCAATTCATTAATTAACCCATTTTAATGTATGAATTATTAACAGGAAATCAGTATAGGTTTTAGCTAAGATGATTACACAACTACTTTTTCAATCAAGTTCAGCAAATGATAAATTTTTTCCCATGGTAGAATAATCTAGCAAAGGTTGTGTGGATCTGGAATTTAATTTGTTTAATGGTAAAGCCAGTCAGTATTTGATTGATTCAAGATGCGGAAAGGTAGTAGAGCCCAAAAAAGTGTGCATGAAGTTCTTGATTAAACAAGACAGGAATCATAGGGTTGATTAATAGAGTCATACCACCAGTATCAGGTTCAACGCATCAGCATTGCAATACTCAGAGAAAGGGCATAAATTCCTATATTCCAAAAACATTGATTTTGTTTGTTTGTTTGTTTAATCTCAGCACCAGAGAAGGAATGAAATTTTCTACCTGTTGTTATATACCACTGTCTGAAATACACATCTACTGGAAGAAAACAGAGGTGTGAAACTCTGAGTTGTGTAGAATTTTCTCTTTTAAACATTTGCATAAGGGCATATGTTCCTCACAAAGGGGAACTAGCACCTATCTGAGAGTGATAAACTGAGAATAGTGAGGTAGAGGAGGAAGCAGGCATTTTTCTGTGTACAGAACAGTCTGATCCCTCCATAGTAAAGAAAAACTAGTGAAGAACTGGGCTGGAGACTGTGGTAAAATCTCACCCAAAACAAGAATTAAAGATAAAACCAACAGTATTTACTGTTGCAACTGGAAAGAGGCATGGTACTTCTTTACACAAAAAAATCCTGTAATTTAAGAAAGCATTGTGTTTCACGTATCTTTGGGTGAGAATGATGGACGGACTTCTTCAAAGTTTTTTGGGAATAAAGCAAGCTTTCGTAAGTGAGACAACTATACATTGGGAAAGAAACCATTTGAGGACATAAGAAAGGTTTTCCAGAAGTGTGTTCGTTGCTTTATTCCACACAGACGAAGGTTGTAGTTGTTACAAGGCAATACTCTGTCACAGATTCAAGGCTTTTTTCTTCTATGATTAGCAAGTGCACTAAACAACTCGGTGTACGTCCAAGACTCTATGATGTCTTCCAGACTTAGATATAGGAAAAGTTATCACCTTACAACATTTAAAATATTTTCTGAAAACTCCCTCATTATTAAAACTTTTCTAAAAACTAGAGTGAAAGCAATAAAATGGGATCATAAAACAACCATCTTTCACTAAAATGAGAGCAGGAGTGCCGCCATCATTCTTCTTCAGAAACAACAGCTAACTATTTTATCTGGTATAAGAAGGACAACCAACTACTATTTTTGAAAGATTTATGGTTGCATTTTAATTCTGTCCAAAGCTTAGTCAGGGCTGTGACAAGTGCTTTTGGAATGTTAATGACATGCTTTATAGATACATACAATTTATATACATAAATTACACATACAAGTGTATTGTGCTTAGGAGTTCAGAGATTTATTAACTGAACACACCTCCTTTGCCTTCTTGCCATTTACTTGCTGTCTAACCCGTAATTCTTGAAGTTTATTCCAGCATCTCAATCATTGAGAAGTATAATTTTCCTTCTGTAATATGGAAATATAAACCTTGGGAGATTTTCTTGTTTTGCTTTTTTCACTCTACACTTCCTTTCCCTGTGTACTGGCTTGAGGGTTAAAGGCGGAACCCTCCAGAACGGATTGTTAGATTCCCCTCCCTTAATATAGGAAGGGAGTATAAACAAATTTTAGAATTTCAATAAATTGTAATTTTATTTAAAGCAGAATAAGTTCGAAAGAGGAAAACAGAATAGCAACAACCTCCTCAGCAGAGGAAAAATTAATTCAGTGAAAAAATGTCAGGGAGAACTATGTACATAAGGCAATTTGGTGAAATTCGGGCCTCCAGTCGCTAGGGGGCGCTCGCTGCAGGCGGCAGCAAGAAAGGGTCGCACCCAGCAGCTTTCACCTCAGTGTCGCGACTGAAGAGAAGGAAGACAAAGATGGCGCAGGCCAGTCGCACCTCCTCCACCGCTCACCGAGCGCCTGAAGATCGGGACCCACCTCGTGCTCTGTTCCACCAGGCACTGAGCGCCTAGAGATCGGACCCCGTCTTGGGTCCCGTTCCCCAGTAACAACCAACAAAAGCTTAACTAGCGATTATCAAGTAGGAGAGCAGATCAGAGAGGGGAGCTTGTGGCCGCACGCAACATGCACCATACAGGTCTCTTCCCGTCTCCCTCGCTGGCTGCCTCGCTCCTCCCTCCACTTCCTGTCCCTTGGTCATTCCTGTCGCGGTGTAGAGGGGAGTGGTTTGGGAAATACATCAGTTCCTGGGTCCTTAAAGCATTAGCCCAACACACCCTGCTTGAATCTTACAGCAAACAAGAAGTGCTTTGCATTCCATGATAAGTTTTCCTATACCTAAAAAACCTGTGAACACAGTATCGACAGCTAAGCAGTGTAAACATTAATACTAAATAAAACTGTTTAAAAAAGGAATTACTTAGTTTACCATAGGATTCCAAGACTTACTCTAAATACAAAAATGTGCTACAATTGTAAGAAAATAACAAGCTGAAGTAGAGTTTTAGTTTAATGTATGTCTACACTGTCTTATGTTGTCTAAAGAACTTGTTAAACTGATGTAATAGGAATGAAAAGCAAATATAATAAATGAAAATACCTCCACGTAGCTATGTACAAGTAACAACATAATAAAAAAGGTGAATTTTCCCAAATTCTGAGTGAGTATGATGTCATAATTAATACACAGGTTTTGTGAATCACAACTCAGCTGTGCTAGCTTCATGTTAGAATGCAATTGTCTTATCATTAACATCTTGTGACA
This sequence comes from Phoeniculus purpureus, assembly GCA_028565055.1. NCBI lineage: Eukaryota > Metazoa > Chordata > Aves > Bucerotiformes > Phoeniculidae > Phoeniculus > Phoeniculus purpureus. The sequence goes on from JAOXOE010032987.1 coordinate 6,179, forward strand.
AGGCATTCCAACCACACCGCTATTTAGTTCAGAGCAACAAAGGAAATTATACTGGACAGCTGCACAACTGTCTCACATTTTTGGCAGCTGACTGCTGCAGCGATATCTAGAGTAGTCAGAAGCAGACTGGGAACATTTTCTATTGTGACAACAGTCGCAACAGTCTTCAGACATAACCATCCAAACACTAAGAAGCTGAAGACAAAGGGCAGCAACAAATATTTTTCTGCAGACACAAGAGATGGAAAACAATCTCAAAGTGAGAAAAATGAATATAAAGTCTAACTCAAAATACAGAATGTAGAAGGTTTCATGAAACCTTAATTAATGTTGTAGTTTGAAATTTGAATTTTCTTGGACCTGAGATATTGGGAATTTGCTATGGTGACTTGTGAAATTTTTGCAAAATCTTCATGGTGGGTTTGGAGCTTTGGTTTTCAGGTTTCCAGTTCCTCCTTCTTGCCTTTAGTTTGGCTGTGGTCCAGAGGGGAAAGTATGGCACTGAGGTAGGCATGGCAGCTATCTTGCCCTCAGAACACGGTTGAATAGAGAGACTGGGTGAGAGAGTGTGGTACTTCAGAGTTCAAGGGGTTTTTTTCTGAATTTCTTATTTTTTCTGAAATTGAGAGTTCTTCTCTCATTCATGGCCACAGGAATTGGCATGCTGCAAACAGAAGACAGGCTTGGAATTACATGGAAGAGAGAACTGGACTTCAAAATACCTGCTGACACTGAGGGACCTGTATGTGGACTGAATGAACTTCCACAAAAAGCAAAATCTTCTAGAAGTCTCCTTCCTCTGAGAGGTTGAAGATTGCAGTTTGTCCCAGTTATGTAACAACACATGTATGTTCTTACATATTTCTTGTGCATCTCCATATCTCTTCATGTGGGATTTTTACATGGGGTGAATTAAACATTGCTTGTTGGTTTTTTCACCAAATCAATGTAGGTTTGATTTTTTGCCTGCAATTTATGAGTGGGTTTTGAAATCTACTTGTCTTGCTTTTTGTTTCAGACTTAGCATGTTAATTAGTTAATTTCATCTCAGGATAAACCCATGACAACAAACTTCTGATGAGACTAATAGGAATCCAAAATAACCCAGAGTAAATTTTTGCCTCTGAGACTGAATATTAAGTTTTGCCTGTGCAGGGCAATAGTTCCCTACTTTGTTAAGGTAGAATGCAACACTACAGGAAAGGGTTTCTTTGAGATCTGCTATGCCTTCTTCAGCATAACATCCTCTAAATACTCTATGTGAATGTGCTAGTAATTTCACATGACCTTCATGTCTGTTTCACGGCACTGGGAATATCTTTGCCAAATAAGGAGTCTAAAATCCCATTTTAATTTTATCATTTTCTCACCCTCACTGCTGTGCTTCTGTTACTCTTTCTGACCTCTCCTGTTAGCACCAATTTGTAACTTCTCGTTTAAACAAAATGTAAATAAGCCACCCAACTGCAATGTGTATAAAAACAAAGACAATTAAAATAATGCACATATTGCCTCCCTAACATATTTACTTCACAGCAGCTGGACAAGGAACCTCAGCAGAATTTGTTCTGTTTAAGTGCATATCTGACGCTATCACCAGAACTTCACACAAATCTCCATTGTTCAGTTGTGTTTTCTGCTATTGTTGGCCTATATCTACCTATCGTGCTGACCACAGCACGTTATTACCTACATTTAAATCAAAGCCTTCAGTATTGCTTAAGTTGTAGAAAAATGCTTTATCATTTGAAAAAAAAAAAAGTCTTCACACTTTACTTCACTGTATTCTACAATTTGAAAATCACATGGAATAGGTCACCAGGCCACCTGGGATTGACTAGAGTGGAAGGTAGTAATAAGACTGTCACTGTCTTGCTCATTTAAATGAACTAAGTGCAAGAGAAATAATAAAAGGAAAACTTGGTAATACAGAGTTCTGACTTCTTAAACTTTACTGGAAAAGATATATCAACTGCAAAACTAATATTTACTTGTAATTTGTATATCTTTACAAAACACTAAAGTCTAAATATTCCAACAGATTAGTTTCATCCTGTAATCACCACTGGAAGCCTTGCAATGGACAAACTCTATGCAGTGAAGTTAAAAAACAAAAAATGCAAGACATAGAGAGAAGTTAGCAGGAATAAAACACACATAATGGAAATATCTAAATACTGAACATTAATTACATGCTGAAAGGAGCAGTAAAGAAAGAAAGAAAGGGGAAAGCAGCAGGTGTGACCGGTCCACAACCACACTGGTGAAACGTAAATTAGTTGGCAAAGTAGTTCTATCACAAGCTGGGGACTACTTTAAGATATGAGTACAAGAGCATCATAGAATCATAGTGTATAATGCAGAAAAGTTTTTTGTATGAACACCTGTTTTGTGATATGGATGATGAGCACTAGCAATGAAAGGAACAATTCTGTACTGTTAACAGGCAAAAAATGAGGCTTTTTCTGCCATACCTTGTCTATTTGTGTGCTATAAAGGTTATGAATTATTACACATTTTGGACAAGTTTTTTTTCCACAATATTATCTGCTTCCTGCAAAATTTTTTCAGCTGTAATTGAAGAATATTTTTATTAGAAATGAAAAAGAGATGATTCTGATCCCCTACACTAATTTTTTTCTGCCATTGTGATACCTTAAGAATGCTGTACTGTGAATTCCTTTCACTGTTATCTGATGTGATGGAGCACACTGTACTCCCATTCCCATTATATTTCACAGCTACTGAGTAAGAGGGAGGATGGGAAGCCAGGCTATTTTCCTCCCTTACAAAACTGAATTTTTTTATTTAAAAAGAAAAGCAACCTACTCCACAGGCCATTAAAGAAGATCAGCTCTTCCAAACTCATTGAGTGCATCAGGACTTAACATATACTGCATACATAGGTTGTATACTAGGTATGCATTACATACATTTTGCTGCAGTTTTCAGAACGTGTTTATGCTTTCTACTTTGTTGTATTTTGGCATAACTTCATTCTTTTCATGAAATATCTTAAAGGGATTTGTCTTTGGTGTAAAAAACTTGTATTAAGAACATTGGCAGAAGGCCTGAGATATTCTCAGGAGCCATTCTCTCTCTCACACACAGATTAGACTCTAAGTGCAACTGAAATTTGGAAGATACTTAAACATACATTTTCCAAAAAGTTAAAGTACATCCTGTGCCAAATGAAGAACCACAAACTGTCAAAATTTAAGTGCATTCAGCCTATTCCGGAAAGTTGAGGTTCTCACCTCAGTTGATCAGACCAGTGCGGCCAAAGTCTTGTTTGAAGGGTTTTTGTACCTTTGGAGCTATCTATAATTGAGTAGACTTTCCTCCACTATCAGCTTTTGTTGAAGAATGAGCTTATCTCCCTACCTATTCTGCTTAGTTTATCTCTGAATTACATAGTTACAAAAGACTTACTTTCATTTACTGAAGATTAACGTCAAAATCTTAGCAGTAATCAAGCACCCTAAATACTGTTTACTTCCTGCACAATGCTAAATAAAAAAACGTAAATTTAAAAAGTTTTCTCCTGCATGTTTAAATCCTGTATAAAACAGACTGCCCTGCTGTCTCTTGTAGACTCCTACAACCTTAATGACTTATTTCATCAGTTTACTGAAAGTATGCAATTTTTGAATTACAAAAAATTATTTTGTGAACGTACAAAGAATGCAAATTCATCTACTAATGCAGCAATTTTGTTTTTTCCAGGCCAACAGAGGGGAAAAAAGGAAGAAATAAAGAGAGCAATGAAAGAAGTGGGGGAAGGAAAAGGAATGGGATAAGGGGACGGAGAGGAAAAGAGAGAGATTAATAAGAAGAGAGGAACAAGGAGAGAGGAACAGAGAGGGAAGTTTATTATTATTGCATTATTCCATTATATAACCTTCTAGACAAAACTAACAGGAAAGACACTGATTGTTTTCAAATCAAGACAGTATACACAGTGTGACTTCATGATGTTAAGTCTTCTTGCGTTTAATTTAGCCACAATTTGCCTCTCCTGTCAATAAATCAGTTTTGCCATACTCTGGAAAATGTGAACCAGGATAAGGTGAATATATGTAATGGGAACACAGTAGGTGTAGCCAAAACCTCTATGGAGGTATACAAATCAGATCTACAATTTTTGGCTTTGCAATACATTGTAACTGTGTATTGCAGCTGCATGCTTCATTCAGCCATAAAACTTCTCCTTTAACTTCACACAGATTATAACATATACATACAATTATATGTAATATAATAAATATGTTATAAATAATATAGTAAATATATACGTAACAGATTATCATAGTATCATCATAGTATCATAGTATTACCAGGGTTGGAAGGGACCTAATAGATCATCAAGTCCAACCCCT
>JAOXOE010032988.1:0-10556 GCA_028565055.1 Phoeniculus purpureus
AGCCCGAGTTCCCTTTCCCCGGCTGCACACGTGCACCACGCAGATGGAGATGCTGAGGGGGTAGAAGCTGCAGCAAGAGCAGAAACGTTGCACTGCTCAGAACTAATCCAACTGTTAAAACCTAACCAGAAGCAGCCAGACTGAGGCTAAAGAAGTTCATCTCCCTTGCTGTTCCCTAAGTACAATAGTTAATAGCTGTATTTGAGTTTTTTTAAACATTGCTCTCAATCTCCAATTTCCAAATTCCACCCCAGACAGAGCTTCCTCTGCTAAGAAAACGGACAGCGAGATGTGTGCGACGGCCACAGAAATGATGGCACTGCCTTGGCTTAAGAGGGACAGGATCACAACAGCGTTTGCATGTCCTTAAGGTGCATGGGATGGCTGAGAATTTGTCATCATTTTAACAGGTAGTTGGAGAGAGACCATTCACCTGCAGGTAGTAAGGGAGGAAAACATTGCTAGCAGGAGAGCTTCTTGCTAGGAAAGTTACCCAGCTGAGAAAAGAAAGAGAAACACAGCGCTCTGCCCAGCCCAGGTCTGCACCACTCATTTCCCTCACTCAGCTGATATAAAGGATGCCAATGGGTAATGAGGTCAGATCCCTCATGGCCACAGGTCAGGCTTACAGCCCAACAGGGCTAAAGAATAAAGCAACAGCAGCCCACAACTTGCCAAAATGTTGGCAAAAATACTACTGACTTTGTTCAGTTCAGCTTCTACAAAGGTATCCAATACACGTGACCAGACCTTTCTACAGAGCAGCAAAACGCATCTCCAGCCGTGTTCCACACACAGAGAACCTGAAGGTGCTGGACCCTGAAGGTGCACCATGCTGCTCATGGGTTAAAGCAGTCTAGTAAACAGCACCCCAAGTCAACCTGCCGCTGCGTTTGCAGGCTGATGAAAGAATACAAACAGAATGGGAGAGGACCTCCCTCGTGAGGAGAGGCTGAGGGAGCTGGGTCTCTTTAGCTTGGAGAAGAGGAGACTGAGGGGTGACCTCGTTAATGTCTATAGATATGTGAGGGGTGGGTGTCAAGAGGATGGAGCCGGGCTCTGCTCAGGAGCATCTAGTGATAGGACAAGGGGCAGTGGGTGTGAGCTGGAACAGAGGAGGTTCCACATCAGTATCAGAAGGATCTTCTTCCCAGTGAGGGTGACAGAGCACTGGAACAGGCTGCCCAGGGGGGTTGTGGAGTCTCCTTAAAACCCACCTGGATGCGTGACTTGGTCTAGGTGGTCCTGCTGCGGCAGGGGGATTGGACTAGAAGATCTTTCGAGGTCCCTTCCAACCCCTAATGTTCTGTGATGCCTCCCTGCTGCTGGCTGGCATTTCAACCCCTACAAATCTCGTGCAGCGTGCTTGTCTGTGGTGCGTGCTGGCACGCCGATACCCAACACACGCTGCGTGAGCTGGGTACAGGGTCCCGACACCTCTCAGTCTCCAGGAGAACGCCATAAAAGATCACATTTTTCTGCTAGGGACTGAGCAGGTTCCTTGTATCTCTTTGGAGATACAACCACAGCACAACAGCCTCGGGGCCCAGCCCAAACCTACGATTTCCTTCAGAATTTTGCACGGCGATGCTCCTCGCTGTCGCTTTGTGTCTGTGCAGTAGGCGGGAGGGAACGGCTGGGGCAGCATCTCTCACTGCCCTCCGCTTTGCAAGCAGCTTCAAGACTTCTGATTTCACTACTGCTCCGATGTTTCTCTCCTGTTTGAGAGTCTCAGCACACGATGCTCTACTTCAGCTAATTAATTTTTAAAGAAGCTGTGTGTCTTGATGCAGATTCTATTAGAGGTGCCTCTTGGCAGACCGCGTATTAAACCCGATGCCAGTAGCATGACAACACTTGACAGTCTCCGTGGCGGTAGATTATTTGATGCCACTTTTAATGCGTTTAAGACACATCCTTGAAATATTCTGGAATTGTTAGTATGCTTGTACGAAGGCACAGAAATAGTCCTTCTTAATTTAGCAGAGCGTATGTTCCTATTAGAGCTATAGATACCAGATACAGACTGGCACACACCATGTGTGGTGTGAAATGGTGGAGCTGTGCTGCCTTCGGTGGGACTGCAGAGACCAGCATCAGCAGAGGCTCTGACTCGCTATTCCTTTGCAGCCCTGATTATCATCAAGGGGCAAACACGTCGTTTGCCAGCAAGCCCAGCTCCTCTGCAAGCTGTTTTGGTAATAGAAGGTGATAAATCTCTGCTCATCTACTGGCTATTAGAGAGGGACAAAGGGGGATGTTTTGCAGTGCAAATCACTGCTTGGGAGAGTTTATAGCAAAAAGTTTTGTGGCAGTCCTTGTCTGTGCTTTTAGTGTTACGGGGAAAAGAATCTGCTGACAAGGTCCCTTCCACAACAAATAAACTGTGCTGCCTGCTCATGATCCAGCAGGAGGTGGGCATAGGAAGGGTTCTGTCAAAGATCCAAGCGTAGATGCTCAGAGGCATGAAGCATTACAGGGAGAAAAGAAAACTAATCGTGGCCAGAGCATAAATGAAGGGGACTTTTCAGGGTCAACTCTGAGCAATAAGCAGGACTGAAACCTTGGGATGGGGCAAGTGGCAAGAGGGGAAAGGAAAAGAAGGGGAAAAAGAAGCAGCCCTGGAACAGACAGAGCCACAGACGGTCCTGCAGGGATCAGGTATGAAACATGCAGGATCCCAGTAGATCCTGAAAGCTGATGAAAATAGCCCTGCAGGATCCCAGTAGATCCTGGAGGCTGATGAAATTAGCCCTGCGGGATCCCAGTAGATCCTGGAAGCTGATGAAAATAGCCCTGCAGGATCCCAGTAGATCCTGGAAGCTGATGAAAATAGCCCTGCAGGATCCCAGTAGATCCTGGAGGCTGATGAAAATAGCCCTGCAGGATCCCAGTAGATCCTGGAGGCTGATGAAAATAGCCCTGCAGCCACAAAACCCATTGTAAAAGTCCTTCTGCCCTTGTGTGCCTGGCGCAGGCATTCAACAGTTTACTGCTATACCAGTCCTTAAAAGCAAGTAACATCAAAAGGTCTCCACCCACCAAGGGTGTTAAATGCAACGCTACCTAATCACACATCACACTTGAGTTCCCTCCCATCCTTCCCTTTTGTCAAGAAGCACCCAGAGAAGACACAAAACCTAGCGGTTGAGCTCCTGGAAGGTGGCTGTGCCCGAAGACAGGTTGCACAGGGGAGCTTAACTCCCCCTCTTAGTGTTGTAACACAACCTCGAGCTGTGCAGTTGCACCCTTGTCTCTGTTGTGGCTCTCTGCTTTCCTTCACTGTGCAGGAGGACCAGCGTGGCAGGAGCTGGTGCTTCACTCCACCAAACGCTGTTTGTCATCTCCTACCTTTGACTTTGTAATCTTGGCATCCTTCAAATGAAAGAGGCAGATCCACTGAGAAGGTCCAGCTGCTCTCTGCCCATAAGCTGTTTGCTGCTGCTCAGATGAGTTCACCTGGGTAGACCGTGTAGCAGCAGGGAAGAAGGGCTGGCTGACAAAGCCCAACCACAGGAGCGCCCTCATGAAGATAATGTGTGACTGGTTAGCATTTTGCCCGTGTCAGGAGCCAGTGAGCTGAAATAGGTCAGCTTTGTTTTCAGGCTGAGTCCTGCTGCACGTGGAACCTTCTCAAAACGTTGCTGCCTGCAGACGTCTTGGTTTTTACACCTAACGTTGTTGCCTCTCTCTGTAGTGCATCAGATGTGATGAACAATGTTTGAGAACACCCCGGCACAGCGGCCAGGGCACACAACAGCCACCATGTGGGTACATGGTTTGGTAGCCAGCACACAGCTAGGAATAGCCACTTCTGACCGTCTTCACCTGCGTGTTCTCCATCCCCTTCTTCACTGAGAAGGAAACCAAACCACAACGTTTGACACGCAGCCACACGTGAATACAGCATGTCCACCTGCTCATGTTGACTCACAGAAGATGAGCACCAAGGTGCCTAGTCACTGCTCTGGTGGATGGACCCCTTGAAGAACCCTAATACCACCTGCAAGTCCTCTCATATAGGCTCTCCAAGAAGTACCGTGCAACTGTTGGTAAATCTAACACAGCAGTGATGTTGTAAAGCCTCAGGGAGCTCTGTGTGCTCCCCTTAAATAAGGCCCCTTTCAGTCCCTGGTTTCCATCAAATCATAGAATCATTACGAATTGGAAGGGACCTCAAAAGGTCATCTAGTCCAATCCACCTGCACCAGCAGGATCACCTAGACCAAGTCACACAGGAACTCATCCAGGTGGGTCTATATAAAGATTCACATCAGCTTGGGGACACGTGGCAGCTAAGTAAAGGATGTGGAAGGTGCATGGGATTGCTTGGGACGTTTGAATGGCTTTCCCCATTTCTTTAAGGCTCGATTCTCCCTCTCCTTTGATGCACGCAGGTATCTTGTTTCAGGTCGGCTGTCTTGTCCAAACCCAAGCAGCCTTCCTCAAGCTCTCCCTCACCCATGCCTTCATTCATCCTGAAAGCAGAAGGAGGAGAGAGGAAGAAATGTATTCACAGAATCACAGAGTCATCATGGTTGGAAAGGACCTCCAGGGTCATCGAGTCCAACCTTTATCCTAGTATCTAACTGCTAGACCAGATCCCCAAGTGTCACGTCCACTCGTTCCTTGAATGCATCCAGGCACAGCTCTGCCTTGGACTGCCATATGCCACCCTGAATCGCCTCTCTTGTCCTCTGGATATGTGATTCAGCTCTCTGCTCTCTCACACGTAGCCATCAAAACACGGGAGGAAAGCACCCATACTTTTCTCAGCCATAGCATCTGGCATTCAAACAGCAGCCCCCTGACCTTCCCTCACCCTGGCAGTGCTGGAGCAGACCACATTTCTTTCCACTCATGGTGATGTGATTGGTGGCAGGAGAGACTTGGGCAAAGTGTCTTTATTTGGAAGCTCATGGCACATCCAGGATATTAACAGCAGTCATCATGATGCCAGAACCCAAAGAGAGAGTCAATCACATGATACTTGAGGACTTCACGAGTTTCATAATTTGACTCTGGGATTTCCTGTAACTGAAACAACGATCTTGAAGTCACCCTTTCTTGTGGGAAGGGAAGTTTGCAGTACAGGACACACCACTGTGTGCCTCAAAGTAGTTCTCACCTACGTCTTAGGAAGAAAAGGTCACCACCAGAAAAAGCACAGGAAGCAGAATTTGCATGTTGCATGGATCAAATATAGGTCAAGCCTGGCCTGCTTTGTGCCTTTTTCCCTCTCCACTGAACAAAGAGGTTAATTCCACCCCAGGCCAGATAGTGCTGGGAGGGAGAGTGGCTCTCCTCTACCTCTACCTCCACCGTCCCTATTAGGCTGCAGTTCAAACCTGTTCCAAAAACCTGCAGCCAGCACTGTAACATGAGTGTTAAACAGATCTCAGCCTAAGCTGGCTTTTCCTCGTCTGAAAAGGGTTTTTAGGGTGCAGGGTAGGTTTAGCCTAGATAACAGGACTGCCATGTTCCTACAATGGCTGGAGCTAAATAAGACACGAGACTTCCAATTAGAGACCACACATGACCCTGCGAGGTGGTGCAGGTGTCAATTCCCTGTAGGTCTCAGCAGAGCCGGCACTCTGGCAGTGGATTTGCCTTCTGCAGGTTCTGCTCATGCGATGAATCGAGCTTTTGACATTGCAGCAAGGGACTATAGGGGCTCATTAAAGATAACTTCTGTTTCTCCATATAGAGGAAGACTGAGGCTTTAGCAGCTGCAGTCAGGAATCCTTGCCAACAGTTCATTCACAAAGCCTGAGGAGTATAGGGAAAGCATCCATTAATTGAAGTAAACTGGTGTCAACGCTGGCTTGTTAAAAAGCCAGGCAAGCCTTGAAGCCTTGAATGTGGTGTGTGGGGGAGACTCTTCAAAAAGTCTGATACAATTCCACAGTCTCTGAAAGCATCTCGTACAAAGAGAGCTCAAGCTGCAGCTCCAGTGGTGCAGAGGAAAGTGATTTGTTCAGCAGAAGGCAGAAAAAGAGACGGTTCCTGTGAGAGAGAGAAAAAACATAAGACTTCCACAAACCCGGCTTTAAATCCCCAGAGAATTACAGGAAACTGCTTAGCAGCAAAAGCAAAGGAAAAAGCATCCTTCCCAGATGCCAGTTGGGACTTCAGAGCAGGAGAGAACTCACGATTTTCCAAGGAGGAGAGTATTTGTCCCTGGAAGGACAGATCTAAGGGCAAGACAAACCAGCTACATGAAAACACCCTGCCCTTGGTTACATCTTGTAGGAGTTTAGCATCGTCTGTGCAGTTAACCTTGGTGCCAAGTCACTCCAAGGAGATGAGCCCGTTGCTGGCAGCCCTCAGCTGAGTGGGTTATGATCAGCGAGTCAGTGGAGGTCTCTACACATCATGTTCATTACCAGAGGCAGAGAGGAAGGAACTTGAATAGTGAGGGGGAAAAAAAGTCTCCTAGCTGGTTATGTGAGGATATTTGGAAGATAACCATCCCTGGATGTGTTTAAGGAACGAGTGGACGTGACGCTCAGGGATCTGGTCCAGCAGTTAGATACTAGGACAAAGGTTGGACTTGATGACCCTGGAGGTCCTTTCCAGCCATGATGATTCTGTGATTCTGTGATAACCTACTGAAAACCAAGTACAGTTTGGTGAGTCTGTAGTATCAAGTGATTTTGCAAGGTGCCACCCCCTGACGCTCTGTCTCACATACTTCAGCTGCTTGTACTGCCATTCGCCTTGCCATGGATACCAGCCACCTTGCAAAGCCATTGCCTTTCCCTACTCCTCTTGCACTCAGTCTGTGACTTGCTTCTTCCCAAACACCTCAAATGCAGACCACACACAACGTTGGCTCCATAGAGCAGCAAAACCGTTCGCTCAGAACGTTACAGACCCCTCCTCCAGCTGCCTAGAATTCAATGCATCGAGGAAGACGAGGCAAGGTTCCTCATTCTGCCAGTGTTCTCTTTGCTCAGTCCTTGCTGAGCCTTCCCGGGTGCCTGTCAGCAGATGAGGAAATATTTCTTACAAAAAGGGGCGATTTGCTCACAGCGCCGCGATGCAGCATTACAGGTGCTTTCGAGTCATTTGAAGCGCAGTACAACTACAACTGGAGTTACTGGAGCAGAAAGTCTGAGGGGAGGAACTGAGACAAAAGGAAAAACAATTCTCTCACGCAGCCTTAAATGCTCTAAGCTTTGCTTTTTTTGGTGACACATTAGGGATTGGAAGGGACCCCGAAAGATCATCTTTCAAGTAAGCTGCTTGCTGAGAAACAAATGTTTTCTGTGTGGATCACAACTGCATTGGTGATGCCCAAGTAGTAGATGCTCCTTGGCAGCCTTACGCCAGAAGAGCTCTTAGTCACTTGCAAAATGGCTTTTGAGGAAGGTTCCGGATACTCTGAGAAACCCTAGAAGATCACAGATTAGAGCTGTCTACATCCCAAAATCGTGCTCCTCACCTGAGTCAGCACTGACACAAGACTGGCATCAACAAGACTTGTCAGACGACAAGGAGACAAACTCAAGGTACCACAAAAGCTCTGTTATGGTGCAGAGGTACTATGCAGTGGTTGCCACGAGAAATATTACTACAGTGTGTAGTAACTACCTGATTCTCAAACCCATGTTTTGCAGCAGCTTTGAACGCTCAGATGAAAAGTGGGTGTTGCAGAAGTGAAAAGGGTCTGAGCCAAATTTTGCTCTCAGCTAGATGCGCTGTTGTTGCAGCTCCTGATGAGATCTAGTCTTGCAGCTGAGAGCCAGAGCAGTAACACGTCATCATTTATTGTTTTAAACAGCAATCATGTTGATTCAGAGCTTCGTGGAGGAGTCTGGTTATACAAATTGAGTTTTCATACCTGTATCTTTGCAGCTGTCAGGTTTTCACCGACTGAAACACAGAGGTCCTATTCAGCAGTACCTCCTTCCTCAAAGCAACCTACTGCATTGCTCCCTCCCACACTGTGCTGTGCTAGTGGTTTACTCCAGTTTTAGCCATATTGTACATGGCCAGTGAGAATCAGCTCCCAGACTCCCCCTGGCAGGGCTAAATATGTTGGTGTTATAGGAAAAATAGCACCATATGGCAGGTGTTTGATCTCAAAGCAGAAGCTTCGCAGTTTTTTGGAAACTGATGAGCTCCACCTGTCTAGAAAGTTTCCTTTCACTCCCAGACACTGCAAACTCATTTGTGCCTTGCACATGTCCCCAGCATCTCGCATGAGGAAACCTGGGCGATCTGTTCTAGGCTATCACTAATTGCTGATGCGTTACCCACAACCTGCAGGGCTGCCTCTGTCCTGAAAGGTGATCAGGGGTTGAGCTTCCCCTGCCAGGCACTTTACCAGTCCTTTGCACTTAGACAACAGTAGGTGATGGGGTTTTCCTGTCTGTTTCCTGGAGTATGGACTCTTGTGTTTGCACATAACCTCAGATGCATCTATAGATGCCTTAACATCCAGTTATGTTAGCCTGACATAGCATAAAATCATAGAATAGTCCAAGCTGGAAAAGACTTTCCAGATGATCAAGTCCAACCCTTAACCCAACTGTCCCAAGCCCACCGTTAAACCATGTCCCCCAGCTCCAGATCTGCACGACTTTTAAACACATCCAGGGATGGTGATCCAACAACCTCCCTGGGCAGCCTGTTCCAAGGGCTGATCACCCTTTAGAAGTTTTTCCTAACATCTAACTTAAACTTCCCTTGGTGCAGCTTGAGGCCATTTTCATTCATCTCATCACTTGTTACTTGTGAGAGACCAACACCCATCTGTGTCCTCCTTGCAGGTAGCTGTAGACATCAATAACATCTTCCTGCTCAATCCCTTCTTCCAGACATAGAATCACAGAATGGCAGAGGTTCAAAAGGGCTTCTGGAGATCATCTAGTCCAGCCACCCTGCTAGAGCAGGGTCTTCTAGAGCAGATCACACAGGAACACACCCAGGCAGGTTTTGAATATCTCTTGAGTCGGAGACTCCACAACCCCTCCAGGCAGCATGTTCCAACCCTCACTGTTAAAAAAGCTTCTTCTTATGTTCAAATTGAATCTCCTATGTTCTAACTCACACACATTGCCCTTGTCCTATCTCTGGGCACAACTGAGAAGACTCTGGCCCCAGCGTCCTGACAACTGCCCTTTAGATACTTATAACCATTTGTATAATATTAACAGTCTGCTTTTAAGAGCCTCTGACATGATCTTGGACCAGCTCTGCAGGTCATTAGATCTTGTTCAATATATTGATGTCACTTACAGAATAATAGAAAGGTTGATGTTGGAACGAACCCTAAAAATGATCTACTCCCACCCCCACTGCCGTGGGCAGGGACATCTCCCACCAAACCAGTTTGCTCCATCCAAACTGGCCCTGAACACTTCCAGAGAGGGGACATCCATAACTTGTTTGGGCAACCTGTGATCCTGGATCAGTCTCACAGTGGAGTTTCTTCTTGCTGTCTAATTTAAATCTACCCTCTTGCAGTTTGAAATAACTACCCCTCATCCTGTCACTACATTCCCTGATAAAAGAGCCCCTTCCCAGCTTCCCTGCAGTACTTCCCCTTTAAAGTACTGGAAGGCTGCTGTAAGGTTTACCTGGACCCTTTTCCTCACACACTGAATGACCACAATGCTCTCAGTCTGTCCTCCTAGGGAAGATGCTCCAGCCTCCTCTCTGATCATCTTTATAGCCTTCTCTGGACCTGCTCAAGCATATCCATGTCTTTCTTACACTGGGAGCCCCAGAGCTTAACATAGGATGTAAAAGTCCAGCCTTTCATGGAGTGTTCACTCTAACGTGCTACATGGTGGCAGCAAGAGCCCTAGTTTGGCAAGCTCTGTACAAAGTGCCCTGATGTGCACAGGATTGCTCCAAAGAACTAGAAAAGAGGAGTTAGAAGAGGAAGAGTGATTCCCCTGTGCTAGGTGCTGGGTCTGCTTGCTTTCTTCACACTAGTCACAGAATGTTACAGGTTGGAAGGGACCTCAAAAGACCATCGAAGTCCAACACACCACCCTGCTGGAGCAGGGTAAGCCGACAGCACCTGGTGTACCCAGACGGTCTCCCATGCAAGTACAAACCAAACCTGACCCTGCTTGGCTAATCCAACATTCCTTCTCTGTGTCTCTTCATCTACTCCTCTGGGCTAAAGAAGTTCTGTTTGCTGAAGGAAATGATTTTGCTAAGATGCTCCATTTCCTTGTGAAATTACTCTTCAAGATGCTGATTCTCCATCTGGTGATGTTCCAGACTTTAAGATATTTAGGGACCTGGCTCCCAACAATTTCAAATAGATGTCTGATGTTTGAAAGACTAAATTCGTCTGTTTTCACACGTAACACTAACATAAGTTTAACCCTTGGTTTTCAGGTTTGGGAAAAACACTGTGGGAGTAATTGGATGGCTTTAAGACCAAATTACAGACTTGAGCTTGAAACATTAGGCAAACCTTGGTGTGAAAGAGACAGCACACAGTATCACAGTATGACAGTATTACCAAGGTTGGAAGAGACCTCACAGATCATCAAGTCCAACCTGTTACCACAGAGCTCAAGGCTAGACCA
>JAOXOE010032989.1:0-10555 GCA_028565055.1 Phoeniculus purpureus
CAGCGCTTCTCTTCGGGAAGGGCCTGAATCCTCAGCGCCTGAAACTGCACCCCTCGGTGCAGGAGACCTGCTTTCAACAAATACCCCAGACTCTTTCGTGCCCAAGGGTTTAAGGATTCTCAAGTCCTGCTTTCTTCAGCCAAGCACGGACTGATTTTCCCCAACATTAAGCATTTCCAAGTCTTTCTCAGCGGCAAAAGTGACTAACAGTCGTTCAAGGCTCTTGAAAATGGCGCCGGTCACACGACCCTGGTCACGCGCGGATGCTAAAAGGCGCGCGGCCGCGCCATCCCGAGCCGCACCCCCCCCAGTCTCTAAACGCGGCCGAGAGAGGGTTTCCAGGCTCGGGTCCTCTCTCTCTCCTGTCTCAGCTCCAAGGGAAAAAGAAGGAGTTTCTTAGTTTCACCGCGAGGCTAAAAAGGGCTGCTCCGAGGGAGGGGGATGTTAGCACTAGCCTTGCTTCTCCGGTCCGTGGTGTCTGACTGGGACCGGGGCTCTTCCTGCTTGCGCTGCGGTCCCGGCGGTACTAAGGTCTCTGTAGTACCACGGCTAGCTCCCGCCGTTCCCGCAACGGCTGATTCCTGCCGGTTACAGGGGCAGTTCTTGCGAGCCCACTTCGTTCCCGGGCAGAGGTGGGGGGGGGGCCGCTGGGAGCCCTCTTCGTGCCACCCCCCCTTTCCAGGGGGAGTACGGGTCTGGAAGCCCCCGTGCTCCCGGCTGCTCGCCCAGGAGTGAAAGAGGACCAGGAACTCGCTCCCTGGTCTTTTATACCGTCCTGACCACGGGACTTTGGGAAAGGCCACTTCCCCTGGGACAGTTCTGGGCGGAAAGTCCTCTTAAAGCAACAGGATGTTTTCTTCATGAAAGCACAAACCTGTAAGTCTGAAAATTCTGGAAATTTTCAAACCACAATACTAAGGAATAGTTTGGTAATGCATAGAGGCAGGTAGTGAGAGGACAAGAGGGCTGGGCCTGAAGCTGCACGAGGGGAAGGTTGGGTTGGACATTAGGAAGCCCTTCCTCACGGAAAGGGTGATCAGACACTGGAATGGACTGCCTGGGGCAGTGGTGGAGTCCCCATCCCTGGAAGCGTTTAAGGCCATAATGTGGCCCTTGGTGCCCTGGTCTGGCGGATGGGGTGATGATGGGGTCCTGGGTTGGATGAGCTCAACGGGCTTTTCCAGCCTCAATGATTCTGCAGCCTAGGGACAGGGTTTCGCGGCGGCCTTGGGACAGTTGGGTTAATGGCCAGAGTTGATGATCTTAAACATCTTTTCCAACCAAAACGACTCTGTGTTTCTACATAACACATTATCAATTTCAGTTTGTTTGCAACACTTTGAATCGTAAAGCTGACCTTCAGCCTTCCGTTGGGGCAGTGTGCAAGTGTGTGCTCCTTCAAGTGTCTCATTTGCACTGAGAATATCTTTTCTTCTCTCAGGAAACTACACAGAAGCCCCATGCAAGTGGTACCTATTGTTTTCATGATCGGAGCCTTCTTTCAGTAAGTGCACAGATTTTTGTTTGTTTCTTGTTTTCCTTGGAATGTCACTGAAATCTCTGTTGTACTGACGTAATGAGTAAAGGATTTACTTTGGGCTTCATAACTTGCCACATCGATGCTGCATTGTAAGAGCAATAGACTGTAAGTACCAGATCCGATACCTTTTAGTCTTTGGTGACCAACAACTTGCTAGTGACATGCTCAGAAAAATCATCTTCCCTGTGTGTGCAGCGCTTTTCTCTTGCATTTTCCTATTTACAGTAGGGTGATGTCACCCTCATATTTATATTTTTACCTTTGATCAATCAGGAAAAAATTGCTTTGTATAAAGATGAGTCACAGATACTTTCCCCCACCACCACCCTTAGAACGGCTGTGGGTAGCTCATCATGGTTTCTTTTTAATAGACTCATAATGTCAGAATAGGGATAACATGAATTAAGCTCCAAAATTCACAGGACATGTGAAAAACCATTAGTGCTGTGTTTTCCCCCCCACACTATTTTGCTTCCTGAGACCTTCACATCTGAACAGTCTGTCGCTCTTTCATACACGGAACGTAGTGTTTCCTGTAATGTTTTTTGTTTTAACACATACTTAGAAACAGGGATTAAGCACTTCTTGATCAGGATATAGTTTTCTGTAGTTGTGCAAATACCAGAAAAAATTGTAGGGGTGTATTTGTTCCTTTTCAAACTATTTTCAATAATCCACTGCTATATCCAAGAAAGCATGGATTCCTCCGTATGAGGTGCACCGAATATAATTAACATCTATATATCGAACAGTTAAATATATTAAGCATGTATAATTCTGTTCCCCTTCGTTTTGTGTGCAGGAAGGGGAGACGATACACATGCGTAGTGACAAAGTAAATAGATTGGATTAACTTTTTTGTTAAAATATATCACTGTTAGAGTTCTTCCCTGACAGAAAAATTTGGGGTTATTGACAAAAATTAGACATAAAGTCCTTGTTAGAAATAGAACAGATTTTACATTTCCGCTCCTACACTGAACACAATCTTCCTTTTAATGTCTTGGGAAAAAAACCCAAACCATTATTTCTAAAGGACTGCCTGGCTTACCAGGTGAGAAAGACACCAGCCTGTTCATCTCAGACCCATAATAGATGTAAATCGTTCTGACGCACTCAGCATTCTTGTTGCTTTTAACCTTCCCTTTCTCTCTGTTGTGATTTAACTGCAGCTGCTAGCTAAGCCCTGCACAACTGCTTACCCACCTCTTCCTGCTGGGATGGGGGAGAGAATCAGAAGAGTAAAAGTGAGAAAACTCACTGTTTGAGGCCAGGGTGGTTTAATAGGTAAAGCAAGAGCTGCACATGCAAGCAAAGGATTCCGTTCACTGCTTCCCACAGTAGGCAGATGCTCAGCCATCTCCAGGACAGCCCGGCTCCATCACCCATAATGGTTATTTGGGAGTATAAGTACCGTTGCTCCATGTGTTCCTGACTTCTTTCTCCTTCCCCCAGCTGTACATGCTGAGCTTGATGCCATGTGTTGTGTGGAATATCCCTTGGGTCAGTGGGGGTCAACCTTCCTGGCTGTGTCCCCTCCCAGCTTGCTCCAGCCCACTTGCTAGAGGGGTGGAGTGAGGAGCACCAAAGGCCTTGATGCTTTGTGAGCTCAGGAATAGCAAAACCATCCCTGAATTATCAAAAAATCAAATTCATTGATTTTGTGTGTTTTCAGCACAAATCCAAAACTCAGCCCTATCCCAGCTACCGTGAAGAAAATTCATTCTCCCTCAGCCAGGCTGAGCACAGTCACAAACCGTGTTTTCTATCACAGATTAGCCTTCCAACTTTTAGCAGAATCAGATGCAAATGATAGCTTTTGTTAGAAAAATTCTTGTAAAAAATGCTGGATGGAGGTTGGGGTTTCTAACCAGCAGGAGGCAGCAGTCCCCGAGATAATCACTGGTGTGTTTGTAGGGAGCTAACATTAATTTGACTGCAAGTGTACTGCTTTAGTGTCTGTGGCTGAAGGAAAATGTATTAATCTTCCTTCAACAAGGTAAAGCCAGAGATGTGGGATCTGTGACAAGAAAGTTAAGAACATGCTCATTTGGAATTTGGGGAAGGTTCCGTGCCACCAAATCTCAATGTGCATAATTGGTTTTATTATTATCCCTGCCGATCTTAACCTAACTAGCACAATGAATATCAAGCAACTTCTCGGGCTAAAAGGTCGTTTATTTTTTTCACCAGGCTCAGAGTGTAGTCCAGCATGTTGCCTGGTAACAGCTGATGTAGATGAGTTGGCTCTTAAGAAGACCATATGGCTGGGCGTCGTGCCCTATTCACCCGTGACATGGTGTACACATGTACTACATTCGTGATTAGGAGATGGTTTGTCCCGTGCCCTTGTTTAGAAGAAGCCTTCAAAAATAGCAGCCTCAATCCAACACAGCCATGTTAGGATGTGATGGAACAGGCTCCCAGACCCTCCTGTAACAATCACACTCAATTTGGTGTTCAGGGTGCTGCAGTGTTCATTTAATTTCCAGCTGTGGTTGTGTTTACAGTAGGGGTTTTTGAAATGTATTTCATTTTGCTAGAAGACTGTGGTGCTGTAAATAGTTTTAACGGTTCAATCGTAGAGAAATCCTCAATTTTGAGAAGTAAATTTTGCACACCGTGAATTTATTTGGCATTTGCCCTTCTATTAATTGTGCAATAATGTCACCAGAAGTCAGCTGGAGCTGCGGTGCATTGAGCAAACCAGTAAACAAAGCAATAAAAGACACTTCGAGAACACGACAACTAAATAAATGTGACAGGCAAAGGAGATAGAATTGTTCCAAATCTACAATGGGAAATCAAGCAGAAAGAGAGACTGGCAAAGAGTTTGTGGTGGCAATTGGTGTAAGACTGAGATGAGCAGAGTCCTAGCTCCTTCTTTGAACTGGAGTGGGGTTTTTTTTAATGTTGTCACAAACTTGAGATCACTAGACTGGAGCTATGCAGAGCACAGTGATGGGCAGTAGCACCGGCCGTGATCTCCATGAGCTCCATGTTCCGGCTCTTCTGTGCCAATTAACATTGAAAGGCAAGAAACAGGATTGATTTGTTCTGTAACAGCTGCACAAGTGGAATGGAAGAGCATGGGCTGGT
The DNA here is from genome assembly GCA_028565055.1 of Phoeniculus purpureus. NCBI lineage: Eukaryota > Metazoa > Chordata > Aves > Bucerotiformes > Phoeniculidae > Phoeniculus > Phoeniculus purpureus. Next base: position 4,640 of record JAOXOE010032989.1, read on the forward strand.
TTCCAGTCCAGGATGCTGGGCAGTTAGCAGTGGTTACGTGGCAGTTCTCTACATCTGGCTTATTTGGAGAGAGGGATTGGCTGCATTTAGCTCTCCCCTACACAACTTTATGGCCTAAAGCTGTAATTCTTTGGCAAAGAAGCCATTTATCTTCAACATTCCACCTCAGTTCTCTGAAAGCAGCTCAAGGAAAAAAAAACAGACCAAAAAGCAGAAGAAAGGTCTTACTGGTGCCAGGTTTTGCAGAAATTTTATATAATTGCTTTTAGAAAGGAAATTTCTAGGTACTCCTATTGGTTTTTAGAACCATTCTATTGGTTTTATACGCATTCTACTGTTTTGTCTTCGTCTTCAGGTTGTATGTAGTTGGTGTGTAGTTTGATAAACACAGTGCACTTTAGTGTTCCCGTTTTTTCTTACTAACCCATTTCCTTGCCTGGAAATTGGTAAGATAATGGAGGAAGGATGAGCCAGTGGTGCCTCTTCGTGTGAATTTGATAGCTGTGCCCCTTGGAATGTCTGCCATGTTTGTCCACGTTTGACAGCCCACTGGATGCAAGTATGCTGATGCTCTCAAAACACTTGCAGCTTCACTTCTCCTACAGTCTGTCAGTGACACAAAGCCACACGCGGTGCTAAAGACCTTCTGAAGCCATAGGAAGGAAGACATGTAAACCCCTTTCCTCTAATTACAGAACAGTGTTTTCCTTTGAATTGTAAACGTGTGGAAATGAGCAACAGAAAAATAGCTGTTACTGCACTGGAAATGTTGTGTTACTGGGGATATGGGTCCTTTTGTCTCCCTTATTAAGCACATCTTTTGAAATGGTGAATAAAGTCAATCAGCTTTCCAAAGCAACATCTCTTGCCACAGAGAAATCCGAGGAGTTTAGTGTGATCTAGGGATTCCTACCTGAGAGGCATGAGCAAAATAGTTGTGAAAAGAAGCTATTATGCAACGTCAGAATTCTCATAGAAATAAACTGGTATTATAACTCTTCTCTTAGAAATGTCTGAGGATAAAAGACTTTAATGATCTTACTCTTTTTTATTCATCTCTGGGTATCCTGATGTAGTCTGAATGATAGTATTAGGCTAGAGAGTTGAATGTTTTAAAAATTGCAGCACTTTGCATTGCTGGTATCTGTGACTCACAATAAGAAAGGGTTGAGGAGCAGTAGTTAGACAACACAAATGAAGAAGTAAGTGCTGCTCCATTACTCCTTCTGAGCCAGGATGGGGAACTGTTTAGTTGTTAGTATCTGCTTGGGAGTCATATCATCCATTGTTGTTTTGAGATACCTTCAGCTATCTTCAGCTGTTATTGTAGGACTTCATTTAGGACCAGGAGCAGTGGGGCATTTACATGCTCCTAATGGTAAGCAGGAGAGTATTCTCATGGATATTGTTCTTCAGAAAAAGCCGAACTGAAGCAGCTAAGCCTGACCTGGGTCTGAATTTTTTCTAGTGCTCTCACAAGGCAGTTTTAGGTGGTGTTTTGGCGGTATCACTTTTCTATTAGTTCGATGATATGTAGTTAGATATGATCTTTAGTTCTTGACAGCACAGGGAACTGAATACACTGCCTTGGTCTAGTTTTGTGGGTTTGGTTTTCCTTTACATCTGCAGAGTCCAAGGTTTGCCCTAATTCATTTCCCACAGGGGGAGAAAATGTTTTGATAGTGGGATGTCATCAGTGTGAAGTTGGAATCAGCAAAATCTCTAATGAGCTCAGGGAGAAAGAGCAGGTTTACGTGAATCACTGGTAAACCACTGCTATAACTTCTGGTTCCCTAAATTGTAAAAGGGTAGCCCTTGATGGTTGTATGAGCTACGAACCAGGATGTCAGTGGTCTGCTTGTGACTGTATCTGAGGTTATTCTGCTTATTTCACTTACACTGTGATCTTCCTACATGAATACAGACACTGTCCTTGCTTAGGCTGTGCTTGATCACTGCTGTGGGCAGTTGGCAATGTAGGTGTTCATGTAACTGCAACTCCATTAGTAAATTCAGCTTTGTAATTCTCTTTGCTTCTATATCAATATCCATAGAATTATCTAATTATTTCTTCTGCTTTCTCTCTGGTAAGAACACGGTCAGTGTTTCTTTCCGATGAATTCCTCCATGAACTTTCTCATCCCTCCATCTTTGTAAGTGGTGTTTTGAGTCTACCAAGCAAATGCTACAGGGGTTGAATACAGATTAACTCAGGACTTTATCGTTTAGCAGCCTGTTTGCTGACACTGCTGAGATACTCCCTTCAGAAACAGCTCGTTGCAGGCATTTTCCAGCTCAGACCTCAGGAATATTTCCACCCGCGTATGGACATTCATTTAAGATTCCTTCCATCAGCAGTTGTTTGTGCTCCAGATAGTCTCCAGATTTTACCGCAGTTCGATGTTTTCTGATCAAATTCATTTCCATGGCGTTGTGGCATTTAAGAGATACCGAGTCCCTGTGAGATCAGTGCGTGTTACTATCTCGTTATTACAGAAGGAGAAGCCAGAGGATTGAACAGCCTGACTTGGTGTGCCAGGAGCAGGAGGAGAGCAGAGCTAGGATTTGAATTTGTATTTCTCAACTCCCAAATCACTGCCTCCCTTGCTGGGCTGTCTTTCCTCTTGCTCTCCCTCTAATCCAAAACCTTTTATGCTTAATGATTTTTCACATTTAGCACGTAAGGAGGAAGAACTTACAACTTCATGCTCTCTCCTGTCTCATAAAACATGGGAAATTTTCCTCAAGAAAATCATGCCGTTATTAGTAAAATCCTATCAGCAGTAGCTCAAAGCTAATTGAAATGTAATAGTCCTCTTGATGATTTGGGTCATGTCAAGGGTGTTAGCGTTCCTTAATAAAGACATACACTTGATCCTTTATGCTTTTTCTTTGAAGAGCTTACAGACTTCTCTTGCTTTTGACTGATAATGCCAGTTCTGCAAGGTTAAGGTACAGCCATGGTGAGCTCTTGCGTGGCTCGGTACAGCAAATGTTTTTGGCTGCAGCGAGGATGTTTCTGAGGTCTGGGGTGGGTGAGCAGCCCAAGGTTTCTGGAGGATTCATTTCTCTGTTACTGCTGCTGTGTGTTAGCATGTCTCTTCATCTTTAGTGCAGCCATTGCCTGAGTTTGGCCAGTTCAGGAAGGGCCAAAGCCAGGGGTGGGCGGCAGCACATGGAATTTCAGTAAATTGTTGCTGAGTCCGGGCTGTGTTCAAAGCAGGGTTGCTGCACTTGTAGTCCAGCTAATGGCACGGTATCTCTTTTTGTGTGCACTGCATGTTGGATCCCCGGTGCTGCTGCACTGCCAGCAGCACGTACGTGTTTCTCTGGAGGAGTAACTTTACTGCTGTTCAGCAAGATGAACAGTGGTGGTAATAGTTGAATTATCACAAAATCACAGAGCATTAGGGATTGGAAGGGACCTCAAAAGATCATCCAGTCCAATCCCCCTGCCACAGCAGGATCACCTAGACCAAGTCGCACAGGAACACATCCAGGCAAGTTTTAAACGTCTCCAGAGGAGGAGACTCCACAAACCCCCTTAGGCAGCCCCTTCAAGTGCTCTGTCACCCTCATTGGGAAGAAGTTCCTTCTGGTATTTATATGGAACCTCCTGTGTTCCAGCTCACACCCATTGCGCCTTGCCTGTTCCTGTGCCTCAGCATCCTCACGGGGAGGAATTTCTTCAGATCTCATCTGAATCTCCCCTCCTCTTCCAGTTTGAACCCATCTCCCTCATCCTCCTCTTGAAAAGTTCCTCTCCAAGAGAGGAACTGATCCTGTGAGAGAGAGTAGAAATTATGTATAACTGCAGGCTTGTTCCAGTAAATCTATAGGACTGGTGCTTCTTCACTGTGGACTTTCTGCTTCTTTCACCTGCACCCCACAGGAACAAAGTTTTATGAGCACATCTGGAAATGAGACAGAGCATGGTGCAGTAGAAACTCTGGAGGAATGATGATTTTGTGGTAGATTGGTTGGTATTTTTTTTTAACTGCTTCATTTAAGGGTTCAAAATAACCCTTCAGATAAGAAAAAATAATGTTTAGAGTCTGTGCCGAGAGAAGATTGATCTGAAATCCTTCACAAGTTTTGTTTTTATCAAGACCAAGTTGTTGCGTGCTATTGATTTTTAGATGGGCACAGTCTACAAGTAATGACAGTTACAGAGCCAAAATAATTTTGAGTGTTATTCTGTCTTCTGGATAAACCAGGTTAGGATATTGAAGGAGTGATCAATGGCTTTGCCACTGCGATTGCTTGAAACCCAAAACACAATTTCAACATGACTTACAGTTCCTCCCTGTTTGTGTTGCTCTGACTTTGAGTCTTATCCTGCAGGTAAGCCCTGGCTCAGTCTGTCTGACAAGTGTTTCTGCTCCCTAGTAGAACAAGGGAGAGCTATGAGGAAAAGCCTTGCTACAGGAGGCACCGTCCCTCCTAACAACAGAAACATGAAGTACAGCCATGCAAAATTCATTTGCCAGTAGCAACATCTGCATGGGATGAAACTGGAAGATACAAGGGCAGTGCCAAATGGGTAGCACTGCCCTCTACTCATGGCTGATCAATATTCCCCTACATGCACTGCTGCTCTCCGTCAGAGATCACAGAATGACTGAGGCTGGAAAAACCCTCTGAGCTCATCCAGCCCAGCCCAGGACCTAACATGACCACATTGGCCTGACCAGGGCACTAAGTGCCACAGCTGGTCCAGCCTTAAACACCTCCAGGGACGGGGACTCCACTACTGCCCTGGGCAGTCCATTCCGGTACCCAGTACAGGGAGAAAATTATGTCCCTGGTCGTCTATTGCTGATACAAGCTAGGATGCCATTTGCCTTCTGGGCCATCTGGGCACCCTGCTGCCTCATGTTCAGCTGACCATCAACCAGTACTGCCAGGTCCTTCTCTGCCGGGCTGCTCTCTAGCCTCTCATCCCCCAGTCTCTGTAGCTGCAGGGGGTTGTTGTGGCCAAAGTATAGGACCCTGCATTTAGCCCTGTTAAACCTCACCCTGTTGGCTTCTGCTGGCCTCTGTAGATTTTTCTGCAGTGTCTTCCTACCCTCTAGCAGACGATCAGTTTTACTGCTAAAACAGTGGGAGTGTTCAGGAGCTTGAATGTGTTTCCTAGGTATAGCTTAAAATGCAAAATTGTGAAATGTTTTATTCTAGCTCTTAGCTGCTGACGAACACACTAATAAAACAGACTGGAACAGCTACCACACAAGTAATTTTATGGCAGATCAATGCAATTTCTTATTATAGACTCAGTGAAGGACTGTGGTTAGGAGGGTGTAGATTTACAACCTACAGGTGAGCTGAAAAATCACACTCCATGTTAATTTAATAGGTTTAGGGGAAAAAAAAGAATCGTTCTGTTAAACTTGATGTTTAACTACCAAAGAAAACCTGCATTTACATTACTTGATGAATATCATTACAGAGAGGGTTGTAATTGTGCTGTGTTGCTTACCAGGGGCAGCGAGCAGTACAGTTCTTAGAAGAACTTGTATGGCAGCTCTAAAGCTCATTGATTAAAATGCTAAAAATATTTTTTCCCACCTGGTGTGTGGGTAAATGAAACAGAATGATTCTTTGTAGGTTTAGGAACATTTATACATGTTTAGGAATATCTTTCTATTGTCCCTAAAAACAAAAAAATATGAAATATGATGCAAACCTCTTAGTATTTGTGTTCTTGAAGAAAGCGGCCCATATTTCACAGAACCACAGAGCAGTAGGGATTGGAAGGGACCTCAAAAGATCATCTAGTCCAATCCCCCTAACACAGCAGGATCTCCTAGACCAAGTCACACAGGAACACAGCCAAGTGGGTTTTAAACGTCTCCAGAGAAGGAGACTCCACAACCCCCCTGGGCAGCCTGTTCCAGCGCTCTGTCACCCTCACTG
>JAOXOE010032990.1:0-10555 GCA_028565055.1 Phoeniculus purpureus
CCTGTGCGACTTGGTCTAGGTGATCCTGCTGTGGCAGGGAGATTGGACTGGATGACCTTTCGAGGTCCCTTCCAATCTCTAACGATTCTATAACTCAGCATTGAGCCATTTAGGATTCAAAAGCCACAGGATTTACAATATTTTGAACAGAAAGATTTACTTACAGAATAATATTCAGGTGCTTCATTTGTTTAATAGCATGTGTAACTCTGAAGGCTTGCCTCTTCACCACTAACCTGCTATAGCTCTTCTTGCCAGTATGAACCTTAAAAATAAATGCAGCACCATGACAGCCTGATACCTTTTGAGTGTTTCATGATGCTGGGAAGAATCTCTCAGTTTCTGCTTAATGCTGAGACTGTCTCCCAGATTTATGACTAATGAGTGTCTACTTTGCCAGGTATCGAAGGTAAAGTTTTCATTCACTATTTCCAATGTATGAGACCAATGCCTATATTACATGTGAAAACTGAGCCCTGACCTGAGTCCAACCATGTGCAGCAGCCCTGTTGCACATCTCAGGCTCCACTTTTCATGGATCCATCTCCAGCAATGCCTTGGCATAGACAAGAACATAGGCTTAGAGTGCTCTACACTGCGGGAGGCCAGCTTTACTGCACAAGCTGGATATGCAGTGATTATACCAGTAAATCAGATAAAGCTGAGGAATGTTCCTGGTCATGGAAATGTGACATATTATACTATGAAGCTGTTTGAACAGTCCCTGATGCAATTTTAGCCTGTGCCTATTAGGAACTTCCCAAAAGCTCCAGAGCACTGTCTGCAAGTTAGAGTAGTCCAGGGACTATTCCCAGTACGAAAGATGGCTGGAGTGACTCTGCTTTAGAGACTGAGAGAGTTTATTAAAACTCATGCCAGTTGGCTTCAGTGCCTAGAAATGTTCCTAGGCACATTGAGCTGCGAGTGCAAAGGTTTCTACAGGGTATTCTCAGTAGACACAGACTGACAACAAAGAACATCTGTACAGATCTAGACCTTTCTGACACTGCTTCAAACTGGCCATCTCAACTAGGGCTCAGAAGGACCAGGCTGTCTGTCTGTGTTGCCTACTGAGGAGCATGTCCCAGTCAAACCCCAAGACCCCTCTCAGTCTTTACAATGCCTTCTTGTGGCCATGAAAGTCATCTCAAATATCTTGGTCACAAACAGCAATGTAAACAGGAACAGTAAGCATCTTAAATGATCAACATTCAACAGGAAGCAATCGGACTTTACATACATATATAAATATACATTAAAATATATATGATAGAATTCTGCCTTGTTTTCTCAGTCAAAGGCACCAGGGATCCTTTCCTTAACACAGATTGAGGGATACTGTGGAGAGGATGGAGAACAGACCAAACAACTCAACGTCCAATGTCTAAGCAATCTGCTGGGTGCACGGTCTGACACACAATTACTCAGGAATTCTCAGTGCAATAAGAATAACTGAACTGTAGTGCCATTTAATCAAGATTTTGAAGGGATGAAACAGACCTGGTTTTAGCCAATTGATTTTTTTAAACAGTTCTGATTTTCTGTGGGAACAAAAACAGACAAAGAAAAGTGCGAGATTGTCTATCCAGGCCAAATAAATGGAAGGTAAAACCCAAACGATAAGTTCTCTGTTTTGTTAAATAAGACTTCAGTTACAGGGTACACATTTCTTGCTGTATCAGGAGCTGTTCAAGAACAGAAACTACCCAAGTGCACTGAAGTGAAATTTCTGACACAAACCAAACACAAATACACAGATACACAGATCATTAGGGGTTGGAAGGGACCTCCAGGAGTCATCAAGTCAAATCTGCTTGATTGAGCAAGATCATGAAACCTACCTAAGACAGGATACACAGAAAGACATCCAGAGGGGTCTTAAAAGTCTCCAGAGAAGGAGATTCCACAACCTCCCTGGGGGGCCTGTTCCAATGCTCTGTAACCCTTACAGTAAACCTTACTAAGCTGATCAGGGCTGGAGTTCTGTGTACGTCCAGTTTGCTCAACTTAACCCTAACCCTGTCCTCATCAACCAGGACAAGCTCCTCTCTTGCCTTAACTTCCTCTGGAGCCTCAGTGGTCTGGGGCTTGATATCAGGACAGCCCCCAAAGTACAGACAGGAGCAAAGAAGGTGTTCAGTGTCTCTGCTTTCTCTGTATCTTCTGTCTTCAGGGCACCCACATCATTCAGCAGGGGGCCTACGTTGCCTCTAGGTTTAGTTTTATCTGCAATGTATTTGAAGAAGCCCTTTTTGTTGCCCTTTACTTCTCTTGCAAGGTTTCATTCCAAGGAGGCCTTGGCTTTCCTAGATGCATCCCTATGTTCTCTGACTAGAGACTTATAATCATCCCAAGTGGCCATCCTCTCCTTCCATGACTTACAGACTGTCTTCTTCCTCCTGACTTTGCCCAGCAACTCCCTGTTTAATCACATGATCTTCTTGCTCCCTTCCTTGACTTCCTACCTGTTGGGATGCTCTTGTGCTTCAAAAAAGTAGTCTTTGAATGTTAACCAGCTATCTTGGACCCCTTTACCTGCCAGTACCCTGTCCCATGGGATTTCCCCTAACAATTGCTTGAAAAGGACAAAGTTGGCCCTCCTGATGTCCAAGGTTGTGATTCTGCTAGGTATTCTGTTCCTGCCACATGAGACCCTCAACTCCACCATCTCATGGTCACTGCAACCAACCAGACCCTCCTTGTTGGTGACTACAAGATCCAGCAGCGCTCCTCTCCTAGTGGGCTCCTCCACCGTTTGCATCAGGAAATTGTCACAAATGCACTGGAGGAACTTCCTAGACTGTGGCTGGCTGGCTGAGTAGGTCTTCCAGAAAATACCGGGGTAGTTAAAAGCCCCCATGAGAACCAGGGCCTGTAGCTGTGAGGCTGCTGTCAGCTGCCTGTAGAAGACCTCATCAGCTTCTTCATTCTGATCTGGTGGCCTGTAATAGACACCCGCAACAGTGTCACCCATGCCATCCTGACCCTTAAGCTGCACCCACAAACTCTCAACTCCCTTTTCATCCACCCCTCAACAGATCTCGCTGTATTCCAGTTGCTCTCTCATGTAAAGAGCTATTCCACCACCTCACCTTGCTGACCTGTCCCTCCTAAAAAGGACACAGCTGTCCATGACCCAGTCATGCAAGCTGTCCCACTATGTCTCTTGTAATTGCCACAAGATCATAATCACCTGACTGAGCACAGATTTCTAACTAACACCTGCTTGTTCCCCATGCTGCATGCATTGGTGTACAGGCATTTCAGGGAGTGAGGTGAGCACTCCAATTTCACCCGAGGATAGTGGGAGGCCACCTCATTTTCATCAAGCCCAGAGCTGTGTCCCACTGTTTCGCACCCATCAACTATCCCACCCCCCTTCAAATCTAGTTTAAAGCCCTCTGAATGAGCCCTGCCAATTCCTGCCCCAGGACCCTTTTTCCCTTCTGAGATAAACCTTTTCCATGTGTACCTGTAAGGTCTGGTGCCTTATAAAACCAGAAAGAACCCAAAGAACCCAAAGCCCTGCCTGTAGCACCAGTCTCGTAGCCAGGCATTTATTGACTGAATCCTTCTATTCCAATTTGTGTCCTCACTCCACAATGGAAGTAATGAGGAGAACATAATTTGTGCCCCAGACTCTTTTACCAACCATCTTAAGGCCTTGAAGTCTTTCTCCATTCCTATCAGGCTACAGAATACAGCTTCCTCCCCAGCGGTCTAGAAGATCTTAATTGGGTAATAATCTGTTGATTTCACCAAGTTAGGGAGTGTCCTAGTGATACCCCTGATTAGAGCTTCAGGTAGACTTCAGACTTCCCGATGATGCATATTGGGCCCTCAGTTCCCTTCAGAAGTGAATCTCCAATAACCAGAACCCTTCTTTTCTTCTTTGTGGAGGAGATTGTCATATTACTGGAAGACCTTTCCAATTTATGTGACCATGCTAGAACCTCCGGAATAGGTTGTATATCCTCTATAATCTTATTAGACTTGGCTGTCTTCCAGCAGGGTCTCAAATCTATTTCTCAGTGGTAACTGGGGAAGTCAGGCAGGCGAGGAGGGTGCTCGCCTTCTGCAACAGCCTTGCACTTGGCTCCACTCATTCCTTCTACTTGGGCTTCTGTCCTCCATCTGAGAAATGCAAGATACAGGGACCCCTTCATTCTGGCTCTTGGACCCCTTGATTCTGGCTCTTATTTGGCCCTTGTCCAGACTGCAGAGCCTGGCTCCACCAGTCTACCTGTATTTCAGCCTCTCTAATGCTCCTAAACCTTTCTACTTTTGCTTGTAGCTTTTCAACCTTGTCTTGCAGCTGTGTTGCTCGGTTAAGCAGATGATCTACCTGCTTGCATCATGCACAGTCTGGGAAAAGTGAGATACTTTTGCATTCCCTGCAGCCTGTCACCTGCACAGCCTGATCTTGTTGGCAGACCTCTGTTTCAGTTCCCATATCCATGATTAGCTGTGGTTCAGAAACAACCTACCTTGTGCAAAAATACAATTTCTGAAGGACTCATCACCTGGAAAGGATTCTACCCAAAACATTAGTCTTAGAACACAGGCTGGTGTTACAGATCAGGCATATCTTCATGTCATCATCATGATCATGTGTAGAAATCTGCAATTAACTGTTATATTTTATGGTATTAACTTTCATATTTTATGATCAGCATCACCAAAACAAAGGGGTAATAGAACTTAGATCGATCAGTATTAAGAATAAAAGAGATGTCAAGCATTGATGTGTGAAGATAAATAGCAATGATTTACTGGACCAAAGAGGATAAAACATTAAGATGTTTGCAAAGGTTGGGAAGCTTGACTTTACTTTTTAAGCATTAATGTTTGGTAGACATACATAGAAGTTGCTACTAAGACACAAGGAAGAATTTCAAGGAAATACCTGAAAACTGTATCCAATTAAAGGATGCTGGTCTGGCTGCAAGAACACAGAGAGTCTTTATGGGGAGTAGTGAAGAGTGCAATGGGTGTGACATCCAAAACAACAAGAGACAAATATAATAGCACTCTAATAGGAAGTGCACTGTAACGTTGATTGAGACTAATTAATGCAGAATTTTGATAGGAACTTTAGAAGGTGATGGTACTGGAGTCTAACTACTCTGTCAGAAAGGCGTCTCCTCAGCATTCATATGAGTGTGTCACATCTCTGTGTGTGCCCATACATGACTCTTGCCCCTCACTCAAGGCTGCCTTAAGCTGGTGTCTCTTCAAGCCAAGTCCAATGTGAACCCTTGCTCTAAGTTATTGCAGCTACAAAGAGATGGATGCAGCTCAACAGCCATTTGTTATAGCTCACATTAAAGACAGGTATTGAGTTTGTCATCACAGTGGTTGCTAGTAAAAGATATTCTTCTAAAACACTAAATGTACACAAAAGCAGTGCAGGAAACACTGGATTGGATCTAAATGTAGTTCAGTGCGGCACAGTGATGTGGACAGATCAGCGAGCACTGCCTTTCATCAGAAGTAATTACTTCAGACAGACAGGCTGATTAGTTTATACAGCTTCCTGGCCTAAAGGTAGTGCTGGCATCTCCGTACCATTTCTACCACCTGGAGAAGATGTTGCCTCTTGTCACTCCACTCAAGGACAACTAGAATCATATAGAATCATATAGAATCATATAGAATCATAATGGATTGGAAGGGACCTCAAAAGATCATCTAGTACAACTAGCTCCAACTAGGGGATTCACACTAGAATATAACAATAACCCTCTTAACCTCTGCTTCATTCTGTAAACTCTGTTTACAACCAGTAAAATGGGTGGATGAAACTGGTGTCTGTCTGTATTTATGGTGCTGCACCCTACTGCCATCCCAGCACATCAGCCAGGATGACCTGAGCTTCATTTCACAAGCAGCATCTCAAGGAATCAAGCAGCAGCACACAAGCACATCTGAGTAATGACAATTGGGAGTGTGACATAAAGACAGGTTACTTGAGCCAGCCTCAGAGTTCAGAGTTGGCAGCAGAGCACTTAGGGTTCTTTTTGGCCCCAGGTGGACAGTGGCTGTGGTGTTTAGCTGTCTTCTTGGGTGTATATTTATTTTGTAAAGGAATCCATGCTTCTACATCCCTCCAATAGAAGCTGATGTAATTAGCCAAGGACATCTGCATATCTGTATTCCCAAGAATCACAGCTTGCAGGACTTGGATCAAAACCTGAAATACATTCTAAGCAAAAAAAAAAAAAACAAGTGAAATCCTTTCTAGAAATTAACACCCTTCAAGGGAAATCTGAAACAAGCTGCTGATTCTCCTGAACATTAATACACTATGCTTTTCTTCTCAAGTGAGACAGCCTTGGTTTCCTGAAGAAAATCAGACCCCATCTGTCTTTAACTATTAGCTGATATAATGGCTCTGACAGCAGATGGAATTTGTGCCTAGGAGAGGTGCTGAACCTTTCCCAAGAAATGAATACATCTTTTGTTTACCAAGCAAAGTCTCTATATAAATAGAAAGGCAACCAGTAAAAAGGAGGTGGTGTCCTGGGAAGATAAATATCTGTTCCTGACTGTAGAAATACAGTTCAGAGAATGGTACTTTCCTTTATTTCGTCTATTATAAAGGGGAAGTATTACGATGGAAAGTTGTTTTCTGAATTGATGTCTGTCTACCTTGGCCTAATCTCTTTGGAATAAAACCCTCTCACATGGATGGTGGCCCATGTGAAGCTCATTTGCATTGTACAATTGGCCCCACACAGTTTCAGAACAAGTGAAACCTGATTCTCTTCTCCCAATGCAATGTACCTATTTGTAGTGATTTCCGTGGGCTTGCTCATTATTTTCACCAATTCTGATGGTTGTCAAGTCTGTAGACCTGACAGAGGGGCAGTGCTGAATATTAAACAGCCCAGACATTAAATGGTTTTGGCTTGGCTTTGTTCTACTTTCTGTGAGTTGCCTGAAGTTTTCCAGATCAGCACAAACAGTCTTTCAAAAGGGATGTTTCCAATCTCTTAGACTCAGAAGCTACCATCAAGTAAAATGGAATGCTAGCCATCCGGGGTCATACCGACCACACACTCAGTTCCAAGAGAGTTTAGAAAAGCTCAAAGACTTGTCTTCAAATAAGTATAACTGAATATTATTGCACTTGAGTCAACCTATTGATAATCATTCTCTTACCTTTTATTTATAAGAAAGAGAGATGAAATTTTGCTATTCTGAGGTATAGTTATAATTCTCCAACACAAGTCTCCGATGGATCCTCAGTTAATTACATAAACACAGTTCCTTCTCGATTAGCACTCCTAGCTTTGTCTTTTTTGTCTGCATTCAAGTAACAAAACTTGAAGGCAAATTAGCCCTGAGCTTCGCTCTGTGGAAATCAGTGAAATGACAGGAAGAATAATTTTTGTCTTCTATCTGTCTTTCTGTATGGATATATTGCTCAATATTCAGATTTTATATTAGTAATTACAATACCATGCAGCTCAAGGGAACATCAGTGGCCTTCAGTAAATATGAGTGTGGCGTAATTACTCAACTAAAACTGTAAATTGAACCTTGTTTGTGAGAGGATGTTACATTATCAAGCTCATCTATGGAAATGATATTAAGCAGGATTCAGCATTTATTTTTTATGATCTCAGGTGTACACTTTTCTGCAACATCTCTTCTAAGAATAAAGATTTTGTTTGACTGGTATTAATTGAATAAAACTAAGTTTTTTTACATGCCATGTGTAATATGACTGACAACCCAAGGAGTGTTCTTTACCGATAATAGACAAATGTAGAGCTCCGTACAAATAAGGTATGTGAAGCCTGAATATTGAGTCAGCAATTTTGTCCCATATTATCTCATAATTCCTTTTCATCTGTTCATTAATCTAGAGTTTCAACTAAAACTCCCAGTGGTTTCATTAGGAGAATTGCACTGAGAGTGTGAAGAGGGATAATTTTAGACATGAGTAATGTCTTTTCACATTACGTACAGTTTGCTGAAACTTAATGTCATCCTGTTCATAAATTCAGCCCACTTCTTAGAATCTTCTTGATGTGCATTTGCTTTCCCAACTGAAATACTAAACCAGTAGTTTTCTGCAGTATTCTGACAAAAGGACACTTCTCCCTCCAAAAAGCACAGGCTAATCTATCTACACGGTGCAGCTCATCTCAGCTCTTGACAGCCGCTCTGGTCATAACTTGCTTTTTCTTTCAGTCAGAAACACTGTGGTTCAGACTTTCACCGTTCCTGATCGCACTTCCAATTATCCGAATGCCAGAATACTCAGGGTTGATGTTTTGGGGGGAGGAGGAAGGTACAGGTAGACATAGGCATCTTACTGTAGTGCAAAGAGAAGGGATAGAGGATGGAGTTGTATGAAATTAATTATCCCAAAAAGGGTGAGAGGCAGGCATGATCTGAAGTTTAGGATTAATTAAGGTTTCTTTCCATCTAAAGCTTTATGAACGCATAAGGAAAGGCTGAAATTGATGTGATTCCACCCATGTGATGTATGTAAAACCCAGATAAGCTGACAATGATTCAAGTAAAGAAGTGGTACTCAGCGAATGTCCAACTATTTCTCAAACAAAGAGAAGCAGATCAGCAGGACTAGTCCCTGATTCTGGTCTTGGAGGCATCCTCAGCGTGGTGGTGTCTATGAGACAGAAGTCTGAAGAGCCAGATCAGGACAGTTGCTTTGTCAGCATTTTGTTGCCTCTTTTTGCTTTACAAACAGACCACAAGTTAAAGGGGAGAGGAACAGTACAAGGCTCAATGAGATCTGACAGATAGGGCATGCTCCAGACTCACATGCACAGAGCTTATTCACAAACGGTTTCCTTTAAGAATACTCCATATGAATTATTTTAGGAACTTGGATATTTCCCAGAGCCGCTCATGCTGTAGTGAGTCTGCTTCAGCAAGGTCTGCACAACATAAAATGTTAGAATTGGTAAAAAATTCCTTGCTGTGGTTTCCATTTTAAATGTCTGCTCTCCTGTGACTGCTCACTATTTCTGTAACTATGTGAGGCCCCGAAGATGCTGACTGGAGTGGACATAGCCTGGCTGCCGTCTCCTGTGCGTTGGTGGTTTGAAACAGACACTGTTAGTCTCCACCATCACTGGCATAGATACGTCGTGTTTGGAGGACTTAATCAGATCTTCGTGCTGCAGTTCTGTCCATTCCAAATGTATTATTTAACACTCAGAAGTGCTGGGGTTTGTAAAACTAGAGAGGAATGGGTGAATGCTGCTTCCTAGAGAATTCCCTTCTTTCCCTCTCTTTGCACAAGGAATTTCTCTTGTGACATTGAATTGATTCATCTGTTGACTACTGTGGAGTTCTATCAAGGATACAAGAACAAACCCATTTGTATAGGTTGGGGACTGACCTGTTGGAAAGCAGCAGAGGAGAAACAGACCTGGGGTCCTGGTGGACAGCAAGATGACCATGAGCCAGCAATGTGCCCTATGCGAATGGGTGTGGATAACCACATGTAGGCAAGGCACCATCATCTCCCTTGTCACAGGCTAACAGGCTGTGTGTGTGCTCAGGGATAGCAAACTCATTGTTCCAGTCTAGGAGAATAGCTGTAAGACCTATACATTCAGACGAGCTGCTAAGAAACATGAAGAATTTTAAAGTATGCAAGGTTACAGGGCTAATCTAAAGTTAGACTGTGTAACATCTCCATGACAACCAGGAGTGAACACCATGTGAGATGAAAGTAGAGGGGAAGACAGAATAATAACAATAAACAAAACTTGACAGGGCTTAGTGTGATTGTGTTGTCAGTGAGGTAAAGGATGCTGCTGCCCTGCTATAGTTCAATGAGGCTGATGGCGGAGAGATCTTGAAGATCCAGAGGAAATGATTGATGGCATTGTAAAAGTAAGACTATAATGACCAAGTCCTCAGTTGCTAATTACTGGCAGGGCCAAATGAAGAAGAAAAGATGACCTGCATGTATGCCACGAAAAAAACCCACTCTCCTTTATTGTTTAATATCCAAAAGGAGATTTCCATAGCAGATCTAATAAATGTGCCCCTTCTCCCTATAAAGCTCTTGCAGTCCGGATGTTTGCTGTGCTGTTTTCTCCACAGTGCAGCTGATTTTGCCAGTACTTACACTACTTAGCATATATTAACTGCCTCTAAAGCATAATCTGGATACAGATGTCGGTTTGAAAAATCAGCTTTTCCTGATTGTTTTCCTGATTGTTTCCTCAGTGGTAACACCACTGAGTGTTACCTGTTAAGGTTCATGCTCTCTCGTAATCAAGGGACAAGACCCCTGACTGAGAAGTTTTTACCTAAGTACCCTGCAGACTATGGGGTCAGTGACTTCATGCTTCATGGCCAACAGTACGGACCAGCAGCAGCAAAACTAATATAGAATCATAGAATCACAGAATCATAACGGATTGGAAGGGACCTCAAAAGATCATCTAGTCCAACCCGCCTGCAATCAGCAGGATCACCTAGAACAAGTCACACAGGAACTCATCCAGGAGGGTCTTGAATATCTCCAGTGAAGGAGACTCCACAACCACCCTGGGCAGCC
>JAOXOE010032991.1:0-10555 GCA_028565055.1 Phoeniculus purpureus
TGTTCCTGTGTGACTTGGTCTGGGTGGTCCTGCTGTGGCAGGGGGATTGGACTAGATGATCTTTTGAGGTCCCTTCTGATCCCTAATGATTCTTTGATTCTATGTGTGGGACACTGATCACTCTTACAGTGATCTTTCGATGGTGTGGTTGGTATTGGCTGGGTTACAGAACCAGACTAGAAGAAGCACAGGAAGTTTAAAAAATCTAGGATGATGGTGCCTGTAAATGGCGCCAAGGCTAGCAACAGCCCAAAGGCTGAGAGGATTGGCCTAGATGATATTTGAAGGTCCCCTGCAATCCCTACTGTTCTGTGATTCTGCGCAATCTATTTTCATGGTTCTTACGGTTCTCTCTGGAGAACAGTGTTGAAATGGACCTTTAACAAAAGCTCTGCTTCTGCAAAGCGCAAGCAATTTGCTGGTTGAGACTCTAGGTTGAGTGTTAGCTATGAGAGTTATTTCTGTTCCCCCTGCTGCTACCCTCACCTTGAGGACTGGACCTGGCTCACCTTGGGCTTTGCTTTGTATCACCAACCTGAACTGCTCTGGGGGGTTCCACAGGCTGAATCACGCAGAGCAATCCATGATGAAGCTTGCAAGCAAAAACCAAGGATCCTGACAACGGGCATAAGGAGTATCACAGCCTATTACCTCACTCTACCCATCATAAGCAGCAAGGGACACATCAAGGAAGAGAAAGCAGGGATGAGTTTAAAAGTCTCTTAGATGTAGTGTTAGGGGATCAGGCTTAAGAGTAAACTTGTAGGGTAGGGTTGATTGTTGGATTTGATGATCCTGGGGGTGTTTTCCAACCTGAATGATTCTATGATTTTCTCTGCATCAGGCTTGCGGTAACTTGCACCTACTTGTGCTTCAGTCTTGTGTGATCAGTCCAAACCAGCATGCCCAGGTGCATGCAGCTGCCACAGCACTGATGGGTCTCAGCATGAGGCATGCTGGCGGGTGGATAAATGAACACGTACGTCCTTGCAGCTGCCTTCGTTATTAGTTATAATGGGCATTCACGTACAACCTCATTTAAACAGATCCATCTTCTCTCAGATAATGTTAAGGAAACATCCAAGAAGCTGACAGTAAGTAGTCTCCCCCCAGCCACGCAAGCTGACCCTGCTTCGGTTGCTGTCACCAGTGCCACTACAGAAATCTCCACGGATCTGTACAGAGCTTTAATTGCTGCCCAGCAGCTGATCTGAGCAACAGCCCCATCGCAAGATCCTCCTCACCTTTTCCTGATGCTCAGCTGAGACTTCGAAGTTATAACCTACTGGCCCAAATCTTCCCACAGCATGTTAATCGCGCAGATGTGATTAATTTTATCAGTGCTCGGGATGTTGTTATCAAATCCCAGTTTGATTCTCTAATTAGCCCGTTTCATTAATTAATTAGGCTTTTATACCCATACTGTGAGACCGCTTTCCATAATAACTTTTGTTCCAGCTAGCCTGACTCATTGGACTTTGACAGAGAACGTGGAGGTTTAAAGCTCCTGCTGATTTCCTTTCCCACATCCTTATTTTAATGGCGCAGATTGCTGATGCTGTGGGTAAGGAGCAGCCCGTAGCTCGAACCGTTAACAGAGACGCAGAGAATTTATGTGGGGAGAAGCATCTTAAGCATCTCGGACACTGTCAGATGTCATTTATCACCATTTTTATTGTGACAGGTTATTATGTAAGGCAAACTGTCACAGCTTCTGTTCTGGTTTTGAGACAGATGTTTGGAAGGTTTCTACTTCGTGGTGTCTGCCTGCACACAGCTCTGCATCACCCGTGGACTTCAGGGGAAATCATAGAATGGTTTAGGTTGGAAAGGACCTTAAAAATCAACTAGTTCCAACCCTCTGCCGTGCACAGGAACACTTCTCACCAGACCAGGTTGCCCAGAGCCCCAACCTGGGGATGGAACAGCCACAACCTCCCTGTGCAACTTGTTCCTTGGCCTCAGCACCATCATGTGGGGGAATCTATTCCCAAGACCTAATCTTAATCTCCCTTCTTTCAGTTTAAAGCTGTTGACCCTTGTTCAGTAGTGAGGCTAATGTACTCAAGCCCACCAAGATCCACGTGGGGAATTCCCAGAGAGCAGAGGGCTCCACACACTAAGACACTGATAGGAGAGGGAAGGGAAAAACCCCCTAAATTGGTTGGCAGCACAAACCCTGAGCTCCCACCACTGCCTGCTCCTGAAACAGTCAGGAACAATGAAGGACTGGATGATTTTTCAAGGTCCCTTCCAATCACTAATGTTCTGTGATTCTGTCATTCTGTGAAGTGATCTGAAATAACTGACAGTGATTCACCACAGAAGATCCACCCCAAAAAACCCCCCAAGGTCCTGGAGAAAGGCTGGCATCATGATGGACAGACAGCACCCTTGGGGAGGCCATCCAAAGCCAGCAGGGTTTCACACTCATGCAACTGTTCTTGCATGAAGATTGTTTCTAGGCTGTTGGCTGGGCTGAATCACTGCCCCTCTGTGGGAACCCGGTAACATTTGCTAGGCACCTTCTACAAATTCCACTTGCAGTTTAAATTAATCCCTCAGATTCAAGAACTTTTTCCTCATATCCAGCCTCAATCTACCCTCTTCCAGCTTCAAAACGACCCCTCATCCTATTGTTCCCTGCCCTGGAGAACAGTCTTCCCCAGCCTTCTAACAGGCCCCTGTTGCAGATTGGAAGGTGTCTGTAAGGTCCCCCTGGGGTTTTCTCTTCAGGCTGAACATTCCCAACTCTCTCAGCCTGTCTCCATAAGAGAGGTGCTTCAGCCTTCTGAGCATTTTCATTACCTCCTCTAGACCCGTTCCCTTTGGTCCTCATCCTTCTTGTGTTGGGGGCTTCACAACTGAACGTAATTCCTGCTGTGGCAGGGGGATTGGACTGGATGATCTTTTGAGCTCCCTTCCAATCCCTCACGTTCTGTGATTCTGTGCTTCTGTGATCCTGCTCTGGCAGGGGGATTGGACTAGATGATCTTTCGAGGTTCCTTCCAATCCTTAATTGTTCGATGATAATTCTGGTGAGATCTCACCAGGGCAGAGCAGAGGGTCAGAATGACCCAGGATGGCTGTTCCTGTTGAGCTCATTTGCATCTTATACTAAAAGGTTGGCTTGGCCATTGCTGCTGTTTGTTTGCTATTATGATCTGCATTTATTTAGAGCTGCAGCAGCAGCAATCTGAGCTAATCCATCCTGACCACTATCATGTGACAGAAGTGTTAATCATTAACTCTCCAGAGCCGTACAGAAAGAGGAGTTAATTAATGCTGTAGGCACCCACACATGTCACCCTTTGATTAAAGGGAAAGCTGCGTGGTGACATCAGCCCCAGAGAATGTCAACAGGCATTTTTAAGAGTTTCTGCTGCTTTTGTCCAAGAGCCTTCACCTCCTCTGAGCCTCTGTAAGGGGAGTTAAATACCCAATTATAACAATTTCTACCATCCAGATCATGAGCCTCCTCGTCAGAATTAGCCTGAATTAATGATAAGTGTGGAGAAAGGAGTTACATGTCATTGTCAGCTGCATGTTTTTCTGGACAACCCCAAATCCCTGACCTCATTTTCAAACCCTCATTAGCAGCACTGGTAAAGGAGGTCAGACTGCACCACATCCTGTCTGTCCCAGCAGACAGGGGCTGTGCTGCCCAGTGCTCTGCATCCATCAGGCTCAGACAGCTGGCGGCTCTCAATCTAACACCTCTTCATGATGCTGGGCAAAGCCTTAGAAATCTATCTTCCATATACAATGACAGACATTCATGGCCAGTCCCTCTGAGGAATCAGCACTGACAAACCCAGCTACCTAGGACAAGCCCAATTTACTTACAGGTGGTCCTTTTGGGATATTAAGCTTTCAGAAAGTTAACTTTTCATTTCTTTTCTCACTTCTTTCTTGCATCCATCCCTTCCCCCTCGTGAGGTCTATCAAAGAGCTCATCTTTCCACAGCAGCCTCGATAACGTGATTTGCTGGCAAACACAGTCCGCATCTGCGCTCCCAGCTTCACCAGTACTATTAAATACAGATGTTTCCTAATAGCCTGTAGTGTTATGTTATTATTTAAAGGCCACAATATGCAGTACAATTAGAAACTCACATCTCTCTATAGAAAATACCGTCACTATTACAAACATTTCAGATCATTACACTTCCACAACTTTATAGCAGCCTTATGAAAGCACCAAGCAATTCTACCTTTTTCTGCAGAAGCCACCAAGCAATCCCACACCTTCCTATAAAAACACCCACCCTTAACACACTTGCCACACGCAGTTTTGAGCAACTCGAACCTGGCACGTCAAATTTCTCCATAAGAGAAATACAATAATTGCACAGAACATTAGGGATTGGAAGGGACCTCGAAAGATCATCAAGTCCAATCTCCCTGCCATAGCAGGATCACCCAGACCGTTGCACAGGAACATGTCCAGGGGGGTTTTAAATGTCTCCAGAGAAGGAGACTCCACAACCCCACTGGGCAGCCCCTCCCAGTGCTCTGTCACTCTCACTGGGAAGAAGTTCCTTCTGATATTTATATGGAACCTCCTATGTTCCGGCTCACACCCATTGGCAGAGAGGGACCTGGGGGTTCTAATTGACAAGAGGTTGAATATGAGTCAGCAGGGTGCCCAGGTGACCAAGAAGGCCAATGGCATCCTGGCCTGGATTACAAACCGAATCCAGCAGGAGTAGGGAGGTGATTGTCCCTCTGCATTCAGCACTAGTGAGGCTGCACCTTGAGTACTGTCTCCAGTTTTGGGCACCTCAGTACAAGGGAGGCATCGAGGGGCTGGAGTGAGTGCAGAGGAGTGCAACAAAGCTGAGGAAGAGCCTGGAGAATAAATCGTATGAGGGGAGATTGAGAGAGTTGGGGCTGTTTAGTCTGAGGAAGAGGAGGCTAAGAGGAGACCTCATTGCTCTCTACAGCTATCTGAAAGGACACTGTGGAGATGTTGGTGCTGGTCTCTTCTCACAGGCAATTAGTGACAGAAGAAGATGGAAGGGCTTCAAGCTACAACAAGGGAGGATTAGACTGGACATCAGGAATAAATTCTTCCTGAAGAGAGTGGTCAGACACTGGACTGGGCTGCCCAGGGGTGTGGTTGATTCCCCATCCCTGGATGTGTTTAAACGTCACTTAGATGTAGTGCTGGGGGATCTGGTTTAGGGGTGACCTTGTACAGTAGGGTTGCTGGTTGGATTTGATGATCCCAGGAGTCATTTCCTACTCAAATGATTCTATGATTCCATGAAACATGATTAGGTTCTCCCAGCGAGTCAATGTCAGAGTTACAGCATCACTCAGCTCTGCTACTCCTGATGTCTCTATACTCATGGCTGGATCACGTTCTGTTGGTTATGCAAAGAAGCTGGACAAAGGGAAAATTTATAAGGAGTGATCCTGTACCTGGGCAAAAGGGAGTAACTCAGAGGAAACAAGAAGTTTTCCTTTCTTTTGAGTCCTAAATGTGATTTGGAAAGAGTTCAGTATCATCACCTATCTGTTTAAAGATGAACTTACGATTCACCAACATTAATGGCTTTTCTTACGTTATTTATAGAGGAACAATTACAATTCTCTCCAAAAAGACTGGAATCACAACTGTCCTATTTTAAATTTTCTTTTTAAAGTCCAGACTTTTGTTCTCTGTGAAGGAAATGAGAGAGACTGGCAGACCAAGCAGGAGAGTCTGTCTGTAAAGGCAGCGTTACCTCAATAGGTTGCTGTTGGGCTGATAATAAAACTTCCTGGTCTCATCCTATTTTCTCAGCAAAAAAAATCAGCTATTTGAAAAATCTGAAGTGCTGAGAACACCGATACTTTAATAAATGGAGTAAGGAGCTACGTGAAATGATGTCCAGGCATCAAAGGAAAAAAAATCTCTACAAAATAACTGCATTGCCTGAGAGCTGAGATATAAATTCAGGGATTCATTGTGGCCCGAAGAGAGTCTTCTTGGCCTTCTGGAGCCCAGAGCTGGCTACGTGCCTCAGCACCGCGGGGCTGCGCTGGCCAAGGTTGCATCACCGGCACCGCTGACACGCACAGGGCTCTGTAAACACCATCTCATTAGGGCTTTTTGGAAAGAAAGTCGTTGTAAATTAGAGCTGGGAGTGAGGTCTGCACAAGCTTTGCAGCCTTCACATTCCCGGCAGGTCATGGGCAGCAGGATGAGTTTGTGGTTTACATCTGAACCCTCACACAGCGGTCACCCCTCCTGCTGCTGCTGCTGAGGAGGATGAGCAATGGCAACTCTATTCATGCAGGAGTAAGGATTTAAATATTAGGAAGTTTAAATCCACAGCTACCGACACCCTCTTCCAATACTCTTAGAAATTACAAGGCTATTTTTCCAGATTAATGATTTTCTGTGGAATTTGGCTGTCTGTGCAGAATTTACTGCGCCTTGCCTTGCCTTTCGCTATCCCACTGTTTAGCTTTAACTTCTGGTGTTCTCCAGGGCATTTTCAACATTGCCTTTTAAGTATTTTTTCTCTCGTGATGGCCTTAGACAAGTAGGCAGGAGGAATTTACACACGGTTGGGTGACGTAGCAAGAAACAAATATTTTCCATTGCAATTACGCGGTTGGCCTCCCATACAAATTATTTATGGAAAAATACACTTAATACCATAACCCAGATTTTCCAAGATAAAGGAAGATGAAGCTACAGCTGCTGAGCTATAGTCCATTAGTCTGGCATGGATGGTGGACCACAATTAGAGGTGAACCATGTAGAAAGTATTTGTAAGGGATCTTCTTCCTGACTCGACCTTTTGAAGCTAATTTTCCACTACCAAGGTGAAGATAAATGTGCTCCAGCAGAAGAAAACTTCATAGGCACATCATGTCCTTCTCCACTGCTGTGCAGGTGCTCAGGTTGCTTAGACACAGTTCACTACGCAGCCTTGGGGGCAGTAAGTGTTTAGGGCCTGAAGAATAAATCTGATGAGGAGAGATGGAGAGAGCTGAGGCTGTTTAGTTTGAGGAAGAGGAGGCTGAGGGGAAACCTCATCACAACTATCTGAAAGGACCTTGTAGGGATGTAGGTGCTGGTCTCTTCTCACAGGTCATTAGTGACAGAACCAGAGGGAAGAGCTTCAAACTTCAACAGGGGAGGGTTAGACTGGACATCAGCAAGAAATTCCTCATGGAAAGAATGGTCAGGCACTGGAATGGGCTGCCCAGGGTGGTGGTTGAGTCCCCGTCCCTGGATGTGTTTAAAAGTCTCTTAGATGTAGCGTTAGGGGATCAGGCTTAAGAGTGAACTTGCAGAGTAGGTTGATGGCTGGACTCAGCAATCCCAAGAGTTTTTTCCAACCCGAACCATAGAATCATTAGGGATTGGAAGGGACTTTGAAAGATCATCTAGTCCAATCCCCCTGCCAGAGCAGGATGATTCTATGATACGAGAAAGCTCATGACAGAGCAATTCACAGAGTAAAACATGATACTGGAAAACTCTTAGTTTGTCTAAGTGGATTGTTGAGTTTCTTGAACAATTAACACTGATTCCCTGCAGGGAATTGCTGAGATGTGTGAGGAAGTGTATGGGGGTGTAAAAGAGATGACCACTGATGAGCTTCATGTCTACATGAGGTTCTTCACGTCTACATTCTCCTCCTAATGGCTCAGAGTGTTTTTCCCATGTTCACAGACTGCCAGGCAGCTCAGGATGGGGGAAGTCTTTCCCACCCTTCTCAAGCAGTGCTTACCAGGGTCTCAAAGCAAAGTGTCTGCTGAATGAAGAACCAAAATCATTTCAGCTCTGGGATTAAACACAGAAGTGGCTGATAACTTGATTAATTATAAAAATGGAGGCAAGATGATCTGCTGCCAATGACTGTGCTCATAGTAGTGACTGGAATCAGTCATCCCATGTACTCACAGCTGTTAATACTCTAGAAGTTCCTAGCTGCAACCAGAATCCCACATATGACTACTCCATTGGTAGGACAGGTATTCTGAGTGAAGTTTCCTTTTCCCTCTGCACTTCAGATGACTAAATGTGATTTAAATCAAATGTGCCTATAAAACTCCCTTCCGTTTGGTGATGTGCTGCCTACATGTCTGGAAGCCTACTCAGAGTTTCCAGCAGTCTGCCCTCCTCCCCTGCCTGCTAGCCTTGTAAGGGTTGTGGAAATCACATCCCAGGAGCAGAGGGACTGGGAGACCACTGTAGCTTTTGGGAAAAGTGAAGTCATAGAATCATGGAATATATTGGGTTGGAAAGGACCTCCAAAGACCTCCTACTCCAACTCCCCTACAACAAGCAGGGACACCTCTCACTAGAACAGACTGCCCAGTGCCCCATCCAGCCTGACCTTGTATGGCTCCAGGGATGGGGTCTCCACCACCTCTCTGGGCAGCCTGTTGTAGGGATCCACCATTCTCAGAGTCATGAACTTTTTCTTCCTGTTCAGCCTAAATCTCCCCTTTTCCAGCTTCAAACCATCACCCCATATCATATAATTCCTTGTCCTTGTGAACAGTCTTCCCCAGACTTCTGACAGCCCCTTTCAGTTATGAGAAGGTTGCTGTAAGGTCACTGTAAGGTCACTAAATCAGAAAAAAAAAAATCCTTAGCTTGCAGCAAGTATCCTGAGGGTCCTCGAGGCACAGGTAGCATGTACAGGCAGAAAGGATGTTGAGTAAAATTTCTTCTAGATTGCCATCCTATGCCCCCTATATGGCTCTTCTCTAATGACTTGCTGCTTATGGCTTCTCATCACAGTAAATTCACTTTTTCGTCTTCTTTTTTCCTTCTGGAGTGGGTCCAGAGGAGGCCACTAAAATGATCAGGGGATGAAGCATCTCTCATATGAGGACAGGCTGAGAGAGTTGGGGATGTTCAGCCTGGAGAAGAAGAGGATCTGGGAGGACCTTCTTTTGACCTTCCAGTACCTGAGGGGTGCCTACATAAAGGCAGAGGAAGGTCATTTCAAGAGGGTTTGTATGGATAGGACAAGGAGCAATGGGTTCAAGCTGGGAAAGGAGAGATTTAGGCTGGATCTTAGAAAAATGTTCTTCAATGTGAGGGTGGTTGATGACTGGAATGGGCTGCCCGGGAAGGTGGTGGGGGCCCCATCCCTGGAGTCATTTAAGGTCAGGCTTGATGAAGCTCTGAGTGTCCTGACCTAGGCAGAGTTGTCCCTATGAAGGGAGGTTGGACTAGATGACCTCTAGAGTTCCATTCTAGCTTAGACCATTCTGTGATTCCATGTTTCTTCTCCCCTGTCCTAATTGAATACCTCTGGCTATCTTGCAGACCCTGAATCGCTTTTCTTGGGCTGGTCTGAAGTTCTCTGTACATTAAGAAATCAGTTAGCTCTACAGAACAGAAAATCATTACATTCACAGTGCGGTTCTCCATCTCTGGGGTTGTAAGTTGGACATGTTTTCACTATTCGGATGATTTTCATACTATGTGAAAGGAATTTATTTGCATCTTCATTTTTCCACTCACTCCAAATGAAATCCACCAGGGATTCCAGCTAGCAACAAGGGCACTGCAGATGGACATCTGGAAAGACGAGCAGTTGGGCAGCATGGTGCCAGCGAACACAATGGGACAGGAGTTTCCAATGATGCTACTCCATAAATGATCACTGGGCTTGAGTAAGTAAAGAGGGAGAAATGATGCCTCTGCAACCCCCATTGGCAATTTGCATGTGTTGGAGATAATGTGACAAGGGAGTGGAAGGGTGTGACATGTTTTATATAATCACGGCTTTCAGATGAGTGTTTGCGAGCGACTTCTGCAAGTTATAAAGCATCGTGACCTCGTACGACTGCAGTCTCATCGAAAATGCATGTAAAGGGCCCTTAAAACTAAGGCTGTCACTCAGCATTAAATAATCAAACTACGTGAGTGCATGCTGGAGCTCTCCGGAGAGAGAGATGAGCTAAGTCTTCATTTGTCCTCATTTGCTGGCAAAAGCCTTCAAGTAACGTTCCCTGCAAACGATCTAGAGCCTCTTGTGAGTTTCTGCTGGGATTTAGTCTGAAGTGAATAAAATAGAGATGACGAACGACTTTGAAAACTCTTGTTATATTTAATAGGGTTTCAAATCACCTCTGATACTAGATGGGAAAGACAGTTTTGTTACACCTGCATTTATGTAGGCCAGCTGCAAGGCTTAGGTCTGCAGAAGTTCCATTGCCCAGGTTGCCAGTCCTGCAGTAGGTCTGCTGGTCTCATTCCAAATCCACTGAAAATCTGAGATTTCTTGTGAAATGAAGCCCTGAGATTGTGGCCACTGAGATGCAGAAAGGAGTGATGAAGCAGAACACAATCACAGCTGTGATCTGGGGAAGTCAAACTGAAGAATTGGGAGGCTGCTTGACTACGTAACACCTCGGCAAGTGAAGGATCACAGAATGACAGGATCACAGATTCACAGAACGTTAGCGTTTGGAAGGGACCTCGAAAGATCATCTAGTCCAATCCCTCTGCCCCACAGCAGGATCACCTAGACCAAGTCGCACAGGAACACATCCAGGCAGGTTTTAAACGTCTCCAGAGAAGGAGACT
>JAOXOE010032992.1:0-10555 GCA_028565055.1 Phoeniculus purpureus
CCAGTCCAGGCTCTGATCCCCCTTTCCATGAGGAAGGGCTCCCTAACATCCAACCTAACCCTCCCTTGGCAGCTTCACGCTCTGCCCTCTCGTCCTGGCACTGGTTGCCTGGGAGAAGAGTCTGAGAGCCCCCCGACTACAACCTCCCTGACTACTCCTCCTTCAGGGAGTTGTAGAGAGGGAGAAGGTCCCCCCTGAGTCTCCGGTTCTCCAGGCTGAACATCCCCAGCTCCCCCAGCCTTTCCTTTCAGTCCCTTCCCCAGCCTCATTGCTCCACTGGACCCCCTCCAGCCCCTCAATCTCTTTCTCACAGTGCCCCCAGTACTCAAAGGGAGGACTCCACAGTGCTCAGTACAGGGGGGCAATCCCATCCCCAGCCCTGCTGGCCACACCAGCAGGATGCTGTTGGCATTCCAGGCCTTCTGGGCATCCTGCTGGCTCCTGTTCAGCCAGTTGTCACCAGCACTGACAGGTCCCTCTCTGCCAGGCTGCTCTCCAGCCTCTCATCCCCCCAGTCTGTAGCTGCAGGGGTTACTGAGGCCAAAGTGTAGGACCCTGCCCTTGACCTCCCTCAGAACTTCCTCCAGAACAGGTTTTATCTGGGGATTTGGCTATGGAGCTCTCGCTGTTGGCTGGTGTTTGTACCCGGAGTCTTTGCTTTGTGGTAGGGACCAGTTCCACCAGGACAAGGAATGAGGTTTGGCCCCGTCTCCGCTGGTCTGTCAGGGGTCGAACATCCATGATGGCTCAGGATGAGCTGCTGAGGTGAAAAGAGGCTGAATAATGTAGCAGAAGAAGCTAGTGAGCGCTCTGGAGGCGACAGAAGAGAAGTGGCCCTTATGGTGACCTTGGGACTCATGGGTTAGTGATTGGACTTGATGATTATGAAGGTCTTCTCCAGCCTCTGTCTCTATGATCTTTCCTTTACTGTCATTCCAAAGCTTTCCTTTGTCACCATCCTTCTCTCCTTCCAGTTCCACCATCAAGCAGGATGTAAGAAAATACTCCCTGTCTCACCTTTTACGTCAACCTTTATTCACGTGAGAAGCTCTTGGAGCCCTCAGTCCTCCTGAGCTCTGGAACTCTCAGTCCTACTCAGGGCTTTGCTGACAGCCCCAGGCACAGGACACAAAGGTGTTGGTGCCTGGATTCATTTTGTGGTCTAGACCTGAGTTCATACAAAAAGAAAGCCTGGTGAGGGGGCTTTACAGCCTCTGTAGGTTCTGTCTCTGGAGGCTCCGCTCCTGAAGCTCCTGAGGAGCAGCCAGAGCAGCTGCAGGAGTTAAAACCAAACCTTTGAGGAACCTCAGCCCAACCAGCCACCCGCAGCTCCAGCCAACAGGAATTCCAATGGTTATGGAGTGGGATTATGGCACCCAGTTGTCCCGTAGAAGTTGTTACTGGTCTGGCACGGGATCTGAGTGGGACTGAGCTGGGACAGGGGGGTTTTTCTGAAAGAATTCAAGCTCCCGGGACCCGCCGATTTACGGAGGAAACCTGAACCTTATTAATCATGAAAAGGGTTTCTGTGGAGTGAGGAGGGTGATACCAGCTCCTGAACTGGGGGCCAGCCCAAAGCTGAGCTTGAAACTGCCCCATCCAGGCTCTGGGGACCCTCAGGTGACCCCACACTCGGCTGAGATACAGGGCTGGGTGCTGAGCAAAGGGCTGGGTCACACGGGATAGACATCCCTCCCTCCTGCAAACCCCATGTCCCACCCTCCTCCCCACCCCACGTCCCCCAAAGTCTTCCCCACCCGGTCCCTGGCTGATGTGGGGCAGCCCCCTTCCCCATTCCCCTCGCAGTCCCGTATGAAGATGGAGCAGAGTGGCAGTTAGGGCCAGAGGGCAGCTCAAACCCTGCAGCCCTGCTGGGGACAGGGTGGTTATGCTGGGGCACAGCCAGCGCCGTGTGTGGGGCCGTCAGGATGCAGAGTCACGTCTGGGCTCTGGCCCTACTGCACCCCAGCGGTTTGAGGAGCTGAAGCCATAAACCCAGAGTTTCTTTTGTGGCTTTTCGCCCCCCTTCTTTTCTTTTATTAAATGGGAAGCAAAATCACCTCGACGTGCTGCAGCGAGGAATTCCTGCCCACGTGTTCCTCACCTCTGCTTCTCTTCTTACTACATCCTAATAATAGTAATAATATTAATAATTTTTATTTTTATAAGATTTATGTCATTTTCTTTTTACTTTTTAATGATTTGTTTGCTTTTTATTTATTTTTATAATGTTTATTTTTCTTATTATTATTAATTTTATTATTTTGATTTTTATTTTGATTTTATAATGATTTTTATTTTTATTATCTTTCTCATTTTATTAATTTTATTTACTTTTCTTTTACTAATGTCTATTTTATTATTGTTTTAGTAGTATTTTTACTTTTTCTTTTCATTTTGTTATTTTTATTGCTTTTAATATTTGTAGTTCTTTATTTTTTATTATTACTTTTATTTTTTCATATTTTTATTATTTTTACTTGCTATTTTTTCTTATTCTTGTTATTATTGTCATTATTATTTTCTATTATTTTTATTGTTCTTTTATTTTTATTAGTTTTACTATTTTAAAATTGTTATTATGTTTTTATTTTCATAATTATTACTATCAGTATTATTACTATTTGAAGCTGCCATAGCTGAAATATGAACCATTAAAAATTCTTCGACTAATTTTTAGGGAGGGTAATGACACAGATTTTCCACTAATTTCTTCATTTCCAATTACTGTTTATTAATCCTTTCTTTCCAATTATTAGTTACTAATTCTTTCTTTCCAATTATTAGTTATTCATCCTGTCTTTTCAGTTATTGTTTATTATTTCCAATTAGCAGTTATTTGTTCTTTCCAATTATTAGTTACTAATTCTTTATTCCAAATTATTACCTATTAATTCTTACTTTCAAATTTTTAGTTATTAATCATTTATTTCCAGTTACTGTTTCTTAATTCTTTCTTTACAGTTATTATTTACTCATTGTTTCCAATTACTATTTATTAATAGCTTCTTTCCAGTTATGAATTCTTTATTCCCAATTGTTATTTATTCATTCTTTGCAATTATTAGTTATTAATCCTTTCTTTCCAATTCAAATCAATACGTCTAGGTCAGATATAGAAGAGCTAGTGCCCCACAAATCAATTCCTTTAGGTTTTGAGCATCAGAACCTGGCTGCGTTTGGTGATCTCCGAGGTCTTTTCCAGCCTCAGTAGTTCGGGGATTCTGGGAACAACAACCCTCCCCCCACCAAGAAAGAGGAGAGGGAGGATTAAATTTAATTTGAATTTTAACCGAATAGAAGCATATTTGGGGGAAGAAGGGTGGGACTACAAGAGATTTTTGAACAATATTAATAATATTAATAATGAGCTCGGAAAAGGCACCTAAAACCACCAAACCTTTTCTTTTCCTACCAGTCCTAGAACTTCCCATCCTGTAACTTCAAATCCCAGCCAAACCAATTGAAACCAAATTGAATCATAAAAAATATTGCTGCTAGGCTGAACCCCCCCTTCTCTGCCAACTTCCAGGCTGGGCTGAATTTTTATGACCAAATTATAAAAGCAACAAAAAAAACCTCCCCCGAAGAAAAAAACCCTTAGAAATGAAAAGGGTTTTCAGTGGAAAATGCTGACAGTCCTTTAGCTCCAAAAAAACCTCCAAAATAGACCCTTTTGGGTTTTAGTTCCCCTGGAACACAGCCGGTTGAAATGATAATGAAAGCTTAAATAGTCTTTAATTTCTTATTAATTGATTTTAATTTCTTATTAATTGAATTTCTTATTTAAATTTCTTATTTTATGTAAATTTCTTATTTAATTTAAATTTCTTATTAATTGATTTATATTTCTTACTAATGGCTTTTAGGTTATCATTGATTGATTTTCATTTAATATTATTTAATATTATTTAATGTTATTTAATACTATTTCCATATTTATTAAATATTTGCATATTTATAAATACCATTTACTAGTATTTCAATATTAAATATTTGTTAAATATTTGCATAGTTATTAAACAGACTTCCTATTTTTCAATAATTATTAGCTATTAATTACATTTATTAAATGCTAAATAATATGTATTGAAAATGCTTGTTTTTTAAAATATGTAAATATTTATTAAGTAGATTTGTGCTTTCCAATAATTGTTAAATATTATTTAATATTTAATGCATATTATTTACATAATTATTAAATATTAATCACTATTATTTCAATATTATTTAATAGATTTTTTAAAATAACCCCCTTACGGGGTTGGGACCCGTCGCTGTTGTTGGCTTCTGTGTGAAGCCGACACAGACCCTCAATCCAGGGTACAGAGATGGGTCTGGACCCCCCTCCGAATCCTAAATCCGAGCCCAGATGCCAGTGGACTCACTGGAACCCCACTGGGGCAGGAGGTCACCTCCCACCCTGCTCAGCTCTCCCATTCTGAGTCTTCCCAGTTCATCTTGTGCTGCTTTTGTCCCCCCTCCCTTGTTCCAAACCAACCTCCAGGTTGTCGCCGTGGTGCTGCAGGCTCAGGGATTGCTGCCACACCAGTTCTGTACTGGTGTAGGGCTGGGAACAGTGGAACTGGCAGTGGGGGGGGCACAGTGGCTGCAGCACCCCGCTGGTTTTCCTCCTCCCAGTGGCCTTTTGCAGGTGACCAAGCTCCTGGCTCTGGTCCTTCTGTGTGCACTGTCGTTATCAGGGTGTTGGCTGCAGGAGGTGGAGACCTATGAAGCTGATGAGTTTGTTCTAGTGGAAACCCACAAGATCTTCACCCTGATCCTTTTATAGTGGAGACCCTTGATATCTTCACCCTCATCCTTTTGTAGTGGAGATCCGTGAGATCTTCACCCTAATCTGGGGCTGATGCGTTTTTTATAGGGGAGGTCCATGAGATCTTCATCCTAATCTTTTTATAGTGGAGACCCACAAGGTCTTCACCTTGATCTGGGGCTAATGGGATTTTTATAGGGGAGATCCATGAGATCATCACCTCAGTTTGGGGCTGATAGGGTTTCTTATTGGAGATCCATGAGATAGATCTTCACCCTAATCTGGGGTTAAAAGGATTTTTACAGTGGAAACCAATTGAGATCTTCCCCTTGATCTTGGGGAGACACATTTTTTACCCCTCTGTTTTCCAAAGTCCTGGCTGGAAGCCGACACTTGGTAGAAAAAGCAACAGAACCTGGAAATGAGAGGAAATCCAGGACCGGAGGAAACAGCCCTGCTGGAATTCCCAGGTTTTAGTTCTCTGATGACAAATACTGCTCCAAGAAGGAGGGAATGAGAATGAGGATGGCCCTGAGGAGAAACTTCTCCCTGGAAAGGGCCATCAAACACCAGGTCAGGTTGCCCAGGGAGGGTGTTCAGTTGCCACTCCTGGCTGGATTTTCTAAGATCTGTTGCTCAGGGCCAGTGTTTAGGGTGGGTTGGGCCAACTGGGTTCAGAATTGGACTGAATGAGCTTGAAGGGCTTTTCCAGCCTCAACGATTCTCTGATTCCTAGCTCCTTCCTCACAGGAGCCTCAGGACTTGCAAAGGGTTGGGTGGGGGTAAAACTGTACGTGGGGTCAAACTGGGGCATCACTCACCCCGCCGGCCGCACTGGGAGTGGGACTGGTGGAAAACTAACAGGGTAACTGCTTCACCGTGTGTTTTAGGGTGTTGCAGCATCCTCCTCCTATTTGTAGGGTACTGGAATGGGATGGGGAGAAGGTCTGGACATAGCAGTGGACACAGTCCATGGGCTCTACCACCTCTTTCACTGGGAAACCTCCGAGTTCTGGTTGATGAAGTGGATCTGTGGGGTTTTTTTTGTGCGGGGGAAGGAATCGCTTCCTCGCAGCCATCGGTTTAACACAACCCTAGAGGAGATAAATAACTTCTCCCTGCGTTGGCTCCTTCCTCAGAAGCTCCTGGACCGTGACTTTGGCGTCATGCTCTGAAGGTTTGGTGACAGCTTTAACGTTTCCACCCCACTGAATCCCCCGGTCAACCCCCACTTAGGGTTTCGTAGCCACGTTGGTCGCTGCCGCATTCGCAGTGCAGAAGCTGCACCTCAGCCTTTCGCTTGCTCCTCTGCAGCATCCTGGAGGTGCCGCAGAATCCCTAATAACCCCGTAAAATCCGCAGAGAAACGGGCAGACGCCTCGGCGCAGGATGAGTTCAGGCATCGCTTCGTTACCCGATCAGCTCGTTCGGCGTCAAAATAGGAGCGGGCAACCAGCGACCCTATTTCATGTAGCCCCTAATGGAGCTCATTGCCCTTTAGGATCACCTCCCATCCCATAGGGTTCTCCAGCCGCTCACAAATCACAGCAGAAGGGGTGTTACGGGGCTGCCGAGCTCACGGGTAGCGGCACCGGTTTCTCCGGAGCTGCTCCAGGCTTGGTTTAACCTTCCCGGGTTCCGAGGAAGGGCACAGAGCAGCACTATGGGGTTTCGAGATGATTTCCAGGGAAAGGCGGACGCTGCAGCCATCTGCTTTCCGGGGGCGACTTGCAGACTCAGCAGCTATAAATATATGGAGCGAGCGAGCGCCTGTTCCTATATAAACTGTCCTATGGGCTCATCTCCATATTTATATCTGTAGGATCAGTCTCCCTTTATTGGGATCGTTCGATGCCCTGTAATCCAGGGCAGCCTGAAGGAAAATCTGGGTGCCAGAGGAGCCATGAGTGGGGTGTTGCAGGGGAGGGGAGTGTCTATCAATGCTTCTGGGGTCTGCTGCAGCGAGGACAGTCTCCTGTGGGTTCATTTCCGACTTTATAGGATCAGTCCCCCTTTATCGGGGCTGTTCAATACCCCTTAATCGAGGGCAGCCTGAAGGAAAATCTGGGTGCAGGTTTTCATGGGTGCACCCATGAGTGGGGTTTTGGGGGGTCTATTGGTGCTTTTGGAGTCTGTTCCAGAGAGGACAATCCCCTATGGATTCATTTCCATCTTTATATCTGTAGGAGCAGCTCCTGGCTACAGTTCCCCTTTACTGGGATCCTTCGATTCCCCGTAATCAAGGGCAGCCTGAAGGAAAATCCAGGTGCAGAAGGAGCCATGGGTGGGGTTTTGAGGTGGTTTTTTGGGGGGATCTGTTGATACTTTGGGATTTGTTCCAGTGAGGACAATCTCCTGTGGGTTCATCTCCATATGCATAGGAACAGTCCCCCTTTATTTGGGCCATTCAGTACCCTATAATCAAGGGCATCCTGAAGGAAAATCTAGATGTGGGAAGAGCTGTGAGTGGGGTTTTGGGGGGGTCTATTGGTGCTTTTGGTGTCTGTTCCAGCAAGGATAATCCCCTGAGGGTCCATCTCCATATTTATGTCTATAGGATCAGTCGCCCTTTATCAGGGCCGTTCAATACCCCATAAAGAAGGGCAGCCTGAAGGAAAATCCAGGCACAGGAGGAGCTACAAATGGGGTTTTCATGGATCCATCAGTACTTTTGGGGTCTGTTCCAGCGAGTGCTTCCCCCTTCACCCCAAACTCATCCCACAAGCCCAGCAGAATTGCTTCTTTCGGTTTCTCATTTATCGAGAATCAATGAAATCAGCTCAATTTAGGGTGTTTTTTGCTCATTGTTCCCAGTTTACGGGATGATTTCCCCTTTCTGCAGCAGCGGGATAGGAGTGACAAGGGAAGGTTCCCCCCTTTTTCTTAGGAACTTGATTAGGGCTGCAAAATCAGCCCACAAAGAAGATGGCGGGGAAACAGCTGCTTCTCCTTTCTGATTTAGGGCACTTTGGCAGCGATGGAGCCGCCGCCGATCCCAGTTCAGCCCAGTCCTTCCCCTACAGCTCCCATTTAGATCAGAAATGCAAACGGCGTTCGCCGCCGGCACGAAGCCATAAATCCAGCCGGGGATCTTTTATGGACTTGAAATTAAACCCCAGCTCCAAGCTGTGGAGCTTTTAACGGGGAGCGAAAACCTGCCGGTGGGTTTGGGGTCGAACGTGCCGGCGCGGCCATTACGGATCGTCCCCGTCGTGTCCCAGCCGCTGCCAACCCTTTTGTTTTATAGGGTTGTGTAGGTTTTGCTTAGGAAATGAGGGCGATCGTAAGGTACAGCCAGTTGTTGGTTTGATGCAGCTCAGGGTTCAATGTTTCCTCCTGTTTTTTCCTCTCAGGAAAAGATGGGAATTTTGTCTTCTGGTCAAAAATAGGGATTTTGGGGGGTTGTGGGATTTTTCTTAGGTTTTAGGGAGTTTTTCTTAGTTTTTGAGGGGGTTTTGTTGCATTTTGGTGGGCTTTTTTAGATTTTGTGAGGTTTTTCTTGGGTTTTGGGGTTTTTCCTTTGGTTCTGTGGGTTTTTTCCTTGGGTTTTGAGGGGTTTTTTTGTGGATTTTGTGCTATTTTTTCCTTGGGTTTGGGCTTTTTTCTTTGGTTTTGTGGGGTTTTTTTCTTGGGTTTTGGGCTTTTTTCTTAGGTTTTTCAGGTTTTTTCTGGGGTTTAGGGTTTTTTTCCTTCAGTTTTAGGGTTTTTTTCCTTGGGTTTGGGGCTTTTTTTCTTGGGTTTGGGCTTTTATCTTAGGTTTGGGGGGGATTTCTTTGGTTTTGGGAAGCTTTTATAGGTTTTGTGAGGTTTTCTTTGGTTTTGGGGTTTTTCCTTGGGGTTTAGGGTTTTTTACTTCAGTTTGGGGTTTTTTTCCCTTGGAATTTAGGGTTTTTTCTTGGCTTTTGGGGTTTGGGGTTTTTTTCCATGGGTTTTCAGGGATTGTTTTTGGGTTTTAGGGTTGGGGATTTTTTTGTTTTCAGGTTTTTTCTTGGGTTTTATGGGTTTTTTTTGTTGTTCCCCCCAAGGAAATAATCAAGTCTCAGTGTTACTGCACCATCGCGGGTTCACTTAGGCATTAAAAAAGAGGGTTGCCCTGAATTTGTGGTGCAAAATCCAATCAAATTGATATTTAAGGCTAATAAAACTGTAAATAAAGGGGGATTTACCATCAATTCCTTCTCCAGTAAAACCAGTGCTGAGGGCTGCAGGGAAACCATTTTCCTACTTCTCCCTGAATTATTTGGAACCAACAAACCCACAACCTGAATTTATTTCAATATTTAAATAACTGAGGGGGGCTGGATTTGGGAGGTTTTGCTTGAGCTGCTTCCCTGAGTCACTTCCCAAAACCCAAAAAGACCCCAACAAGCCCTGCAGAGCCCTGAGGAGGCAGCGGGGGGATGGCAAAGGCAGCCCTAAACCTTCTCTCCTTTGCTCCCAAGGATCTCGCTCTGGCATTGTCGGATGCTCTGGCCGCTCCGCCCCTCTGCGGCAACCGGCATCGATGCGGCTCTTCCCGATGCTGGAGCGGGAGACACTGTGTCCTTAAGGATTTAATGAGGATAAAACCCCCTCCATGAGCACCTCAGTGCTGGAGAAAAACTCCTAAAGAAACCCCAAAGCCATCCCCTAACCCCAGACTATCTCCAACTCTCCGTGTGGAAGCAGAGTCGAGATTTTTCGAGGCTTTTTGGGTAACACTTCTCACCCTTCTATGGGCTGCTCTGCATGAGCACCCACCCTACAGAGCAAAGTCTTAGGGTGAGCAGGGAAAAGTCCCCCTAAATATATTTACTGGGGGAATTTGAGCTGGAAAAACTCCCCATAAATAGATTTGTGATGGAATTTGAGCACCGCCACCTCCTCCTGCCGCTGGCGATGCCGACACAGAGACAAAAAATAGCACTTTTAGGGTATTTTGCTTCTCTCTGCAGAAAGAAAAGGGCAGGTGGCCACTCTGCTGAAGCCTTTTGTGTCCGAGGAGGGGGTGGTTCCATCTCTTTCCCTTGGTTGGTGCTGCTGGCTGAAGGAATTCCGGGTAAATCCTGGATAAATCCTGGGAGCGGGACGTGGCAACGTGGCATTGTGAAGCTGAGCGGCAGCCCGGCTGCGTCCCTGAGCCCTCCTGTCCCAGCTGCTTTGGCTCAAATCATACAGCAAAACCATCCAAATCCTAAAACTCCCCCAGAGAATAAACAGGGAGACAGTAAAGGATCGAGAGCCTCTTTGTAGGGGATAGAGTGGGAGAGTTTTGCGACCAAACGGAACGGATCCTAAATTCATCTGGGCACTAAAAGCTGAGGAATTCAACCCATTCTGTAACACACAGTGGGAATCGAGTCTGGTGTTGGGCCAGTTAAAATGGTTTTGGGGCTTCTTTATGTTTTTGAGGTTGTTTGGAAGCAGTTGATGTGGCTGGAGTGGATGCTCTGAGGTGGAGGAATGAGGTTTGTTCTATGAGGTAGGACAAGGAGGGGTTTAGGGTCCTGGGGGTAGGACAGAGAGGGTTTTATGGTCCCTGGGATAATGGGCAGGAATTCAGAGCATCACTTGTCACCTTCCTCTGCTTCAACCCCCTTAAACAGCGGCTTCAGATGCAGGGAGATGAGCGCTTCGGTCTCCAGAAAGAGCTCATTTGTAGGATCAAGCACTTAAAGGATTCTGATTTTTCACAATCCAGGCTCGACCTCAGAGCCAGGAGCAGATCATAGAATCATAGAATCGTTAGGGATTGGAAGGGACCTTGAAAGATCATCTAGTCCAATCCCCCTGCCACAGCAG
>JAOXOE010032993.1:0-10554 GCA_028565055.1 Phoeniculus purpureus
GTCCTGGACCTTGGCCATCTCGCCGGCCGGGTCGGTGATGAGCCGCTCGCCGCTGACGAAGAGGATCTGCGAGAGGGAGCTCTGGGTCTGGCAGCGCAGGTCCAGCAGGGTGGGGCCCAGGAAGGCGATGCAGAGCCCGAAGCTGAAGAAGACGCTCCAGTAGGTCAGGGTGGGCTGCAGGTTCCTCCGGAACCGAGCCGCCACCCGCTCGTCCCACCAGCGCATGGTCGGGGCGGCGGAGCCGGGCTGGGCAGCGGCTGCGGCTCCCCGCGCTGTCCCGGTCCCGCTCCCGGCCCCGCCGCCGCCCCGCTCCTCCTTTTGCGGGATGTGGCTCCCGAGCCCCGGCTCTGGCCCCGCCTCCGGGACCGGGGACCGCCGCCACCGCCTCCCCGCTCCGCTCCGAGCCCGGGCGGAGCCCCCCGAGGCTCCCCGGGGACCGACCCGCAGCCAGCCCGGGGCCGCCTCAGTACCTCCCGCCGCAGCGCATCCCCCTCGCAAAGAAACCCCAGAGCAGCCCCCTCACCCCCTCCACCATCTCCCCGGGGGTTGCATCATCTCGCCGAAAGTGGGGCAGCCCCCGGGCGGGGGTCCGCACCCCACGGGCGGCTCTGAACTCAGGGCAGAGCAGCGGACCTGATGCCCTGGCGCAAGGGAGCCCAGAACTGGCTTTTCGGCGTGAAGAGGATCATGGAATCGTTTAGGTTGGCAAAGCCCTTTAAATGCAATTAAAGCTGCCCCTCGTCTGGAGGAGAAGCACAGGATGGGTTTGGGGAGGGGTGGTGGTTCATCCTCTAAAGCCGGAGCGGTTGATGCTGACGCAAAAGGTCTCCTCTAGAGGATGGGTTTATAAATATTTCACCTACTTTAGCTAGGGAAGACTGGCAATTTTTAGAACACTCTTTCCAGGCAAAGCAGAAGCCATGGAGCTCACCCCTGACAGACACCCAGGTGGCTCCAGCCCTGCACACCTGCTCCCTTCCCACCCCACACCCACACTCACCTGTCCTGTGACCCATAATGCCAGGAATGCTGCTCCAGGCTCCTGGCTGCTCATTTCCACCTGGGCATAGCTTAATGTTTAGCTAATCCACACTGCATCCCAATTCTCATTCTTCCCCACCTGCAGCATCCGCTGGAGCCTTCCCCAGAGCGTGGGGAGCAGGATTGTGTCCTCTTCCACCATCGAAGTGGGCAGCAGCACAGCCCACGTCGGGGGTTAAGTCCTGAGGGAGAGCTCCTGGGTCCTGCACCTCAAAGCCCTGAGCCACACAGCTGCCCGGAGCGATGAGCGATGGGTTTACCCGTGGGGAAATTGAGGGCCAGAAAGGAACGAGGAGCTTTGCTTGTGGCCTTGGAGTGAGTCACCAGCAGGGCTGGGAGATGGGTTTGGTCACCACCCTCCTTAAGAGCCTAGATGGCCTCAGGCCCTCCCTGCCAGGCATTGAGACACCACCTAGGCTTCTCCCCAGCCACAAGTGAGGATAAAACACCATCAACAGAGGAAGAACTGGATCGAAATGCTGCTGGGAAGGTCCTCTCCTTGTGTGTGGAGCTGGAGCTGATGAAACAGCAGATCCTTATCTTCCACTCATCAGGTGTCACAGCCCAAAGAAAAGGGCTGACAGGGTGGTTCCCCTGCACCACTGTCTTCATCTCAGTCTTGAGCTCAGCTCTTTTACCAGCCCCATGACTGGTAAAAGATGTGGCTCCCCAGCCTCCCAGGCCCTGTGGAGTCTTCTGACCCTGTAGTCAGAAGGCATCTGGGCAAGAAAAACCTCATGGACCGGTACAGGGTGGAGACTGACTCAGAATCACGGAACCATAGAATCATTAGGGATTGGAAGGGAACTCGGAAGATCATCTAGTCCAATCCTCCTGCCAGAGCAGGACCACCCAGACCAAGTCACTTGTTAGAGAGCAGCAGAGGAGAAAGAGAGACCTGGGGGGTCCCGGTGGCCAGCAGGATGGCCAGGAGCCAGCAATGAGCTCTGGTGGCCAAGGAGGCCTATGGGCCATAGTCAGAAGACCTGCAGTGTACTCCTGGCTTCCTTTAATAGCTCCTCATTGCTTGACAGCACCAGCTCTCTGGACCTGGACTCCCTCAGCTATCAGACGGCTGAGCGAAGCTTTCCCCTCCTTTGCAGCTTCACTGCAGCCACCCCCAGCTGCACCAGCAGGCACCAGCCGGGCACCAGAGACCACACCAGTTCATCCAACCCCCTGCCCCAGCTACAAGAGCTGAGCCCTCCGTTTGCTAAGCACGCACCTAAGACACCCATAGACCTGCTTCCAGGAATCTCAGGGCGTTTCATCGGGCTCAGCACAACCCAGGCCAGACCTGCTTGCAAATAAGCGCCGGGGCGTAGGTGGGTTATTCAGCCTGGGAACGCGCAGATCCTCCCCGGCTCCGCGAGCTGGGAGCCAGCTCCTGCGAGGCAGCTCATGCAAATGCAAGCGGAGCCCAGAATTAGCTGCACGAGGAGGCACTTTGGGCTGTTTTCCAGGCTGAGATCAATGTGGTGCTGGCGGTGAATCCGGCACCCACAGGCTCTTGTGCCCGCTGCGAGCTGCAGGGGGAAATCATGAATGGAGGCATCGCAATCAATCACTGAGAGCCAGGGGTTGGAAGGGACCTGGAAAGGTCACCCAGTCCAACCCCCCTGCCACAGCAGGAGCCTCTAGATCCAGTCAACTGAGAGGGCTGAGTGTCTCCAGAGAAGGAGACTCCACAGTCTGGGCAGCCTGGGCCAGGGCTCTGGCACCCTCACTGGGAAAAGGTTCTTCCTGCTCTCTCCACGGAGCCTCCTCTGCTCCAGCCTGTCCCTGCTGCCTCTTGTCCTGTCACTGGGTGCCCCTGAGCAGAGCCTGGCTCCATCCTCCTCACACCCACCCTTCCCATAGTTATCAACACTCATCGCCCCTCAGGCTCCTCTTCTCCAGCTCCCTCAGCCTTTCCTCAGCAGGGAGATGCTCCCCTCCCTCCATCACCCCTGTGGCTCTGCGCTGGGCTCTCTCCAGCAGCTCTGGGTCCTTCTGGAACCAGGGGGCCCACAACTGGACAGAACATTCCTGCTGTGGTCTGCCCAGGGCAGAGTAGAGGGGGAGAAGAACCTCTCTCTATCCACCCCTGTTCTGATCCACTCCAGGATGTCACTGGCCTTCTTGGCCACCAGGGCCCATTGCTGGCTCCTGGCCATCCTGCTGGCCACCAGCACCCCCAAGTCCCTTTCTCCTTCACTGCTCTCTAACAGGTCAGTCCCCACCCCATCCTGGTCCCTGGGGTTGTTCTTGCCCAGCTGCCAGACCCTGCACTGCCCTGGTTCTAGGTCACTACGTTTCTCCTTGTCCAACCCTCCAGCCCCAGTCTCTCTGGGTGGCTGCTCAGCCCACTGGGGCGGCAGCTCAGCCCACTGGGTCGGCAGCTCAGCTCACTGGTGTGGCAGCAAGAGGCACAGGAGGGGTTTTCCCCACTGCACCAGTTAATCTCTTCAACAAACACTCCTCTAACACCTCTGTGGTGACTGATCTACGGGGCTTCAGCCCAGCAATGGATTGAGTTCAGATCTGCTGTGGTGCTGCTGCATCGCTCCTTCTAGCCCAGTCCCACCCCAGGGGGGGAGCTCAGCTCTAGACACAGGTTTTCCAAAGGTTTAGAGTCATAGACTCATTAGGGATAGGAAGGGACCTTGAAAGATCCTCCAGTCCAATCCCCCACGTGAAGAGCTGCACCAGCAGGTGGAGGTGGGACCACCGGTGCCTTCCCAGCTGCAGCTCAGCCCCAAAACCCCACCACAGAGCCAGCTTCAGCCCGGGGAGACAAGAACCACCCTGAATCACTGCTGCTGACGCCCCTGGGAGAAGCTCCCTCTGACGGGTTGAACTACAGCGGGTGCTCAGCGATCCCTCTCGGATGGGGACGTCTGCCCCGCGGAGCTCGGGGTCAGGGGTTCCAAACGCGCCGTGTGATTCGGAGAGCTTGGCTCTGCTCCTGGGGCAAACGTCAGCCAGAGACGTTGGCCCAGTGACTGCAGATCCTGTAACTCCTGTCTGCCAGGAGGAAGCTCTCACCGGCCCTGGTCTGCCTCCTGCCCACCCCGCCGTGAGTGAGCTGGAACCCGTGGGCTTCCTCCTTGGCTGCGCTGACACTGCGGCTGAGCAGGGTGGGCTGCGAGGAAGGGACCTCCTGAGCCTCCCAAGCTGTGCCTGCAGCGTGGTGACACCCAACCCATCTCCAGCGGGTGTTGTCCTGGCTCTGGAGATCTGCTGACAGACCCAAAGGGGTGGGTTGGGAGATCCACTGACAGACCCAACGGGGTGGGTTGTGGGAATCCACTGAGAGACCCACTAGGGTGGGTTGGAGGAATCCACTGAGAGACCCACTAGGGTGGGTTGGAAGATCTGCTGACAGACCCAAAGGGATGACTTGGGAGATCCACTGAGAGACCCAACGAGGTGGCCTGGCTCGAGTATCCTCACCACGAGGCAGGAGAACCCCATGATGAGACATGGAGCAGGGAGGTCGTTTGGGTGCTCAGGAACACCCAGTGGGGTCTGTGGGTGGAGGATGTGGGCTGGGGCAGCCCGGTGGCATTTCCCGACCCAGCACCACGGGGCTGGAGCGATGAGGAGGGCGGATGGAGGAACCTGTTTGGCAAAGGGCTGGTTACTGGGGATCTGCCCATTCCAGGGCTGGAACGTGACTCAGGAGGGCTGGGCACGGGCTGGAGGTGCAGCCTGGGGACAGGGGATCAAGAGCATTGCCCCTTCCCCAAACCCACTACCCCTCATCCTCAGGGCTCACACCATGACCCCAAAGCTCCTACAGATCCCCCAACACTCCCCCCATCTCTGACTCTTCCCAGGTCCCCCAGACCCGGGAAGGGCTGGAGATTCTCCTCAGCTCTGATGGACCAGGAAGGTGGAACAGGAACTGCAGTGCTGACAGCTCTGAGCTCAGGGAGGTTTTCAGCTGCTAGAGCTGCGGGAGTCAGGGCTGACTGTCCCCTGCCCAGCTCTGCCCTTCAGCCAAGGGCTGGGCAAGTCAGCTCTGCGCTCTATTTGCCTGGCAGGCTTGTGGCAATATTTGTTCAGGGCCTTAGGACCCAGGGAAGGGACTGCAGAAACATTTTCCTATTGCACACAGGTTTCTGAGGTCTCCTGTTCCAGCTCCCTGCGAAGGTCAGGCAGCGGGAAAGTCCTTTTGCACCAGGTCTGTGCTGGGGAGTTGGCTCCCAGGTGCTGAGAGAAGCAAGGGGGGTGTGAGAGGTGTCCTGGGGCTGCACAGGAATAACCAAACCTCAGGCTGGGCTGGGCTGGGAGGGAGCTCAGGGCTCACCCAGTGCCAACCCCTTGCCAGGGGCAGCGACACCTCTCCCCAGACCAGGGTGCCCACAGCCCCATCCAGCCGGCCCTTGGACACTGCCAGGGGTGATGGAGCAGCCACAGCCTCCCTGGGCAGCCTGTTCCAGGGCCTCAGCACCTTCCCAAGGAGGGATTTCTGCCTCAGATCTCCTCTCCATCTCCCCTCTTTGAGTTTGAACTCAGCCCCCTTGTCCCAGCACCAGGGTCCCTCAGCAAAAGTCCCTCTCCAGCTCTCCTGGAGCCCCTTCAGGTGCTGGAAGCTGCTCTAAGATCCCCCTGGAGCCTCTTCCCCAGGCTGAACAGCCCCAGCTCCCTCAGCCTGTCCCAGAGCAGAGGTGAAAGCAGCACAGGAAGGGGAAAGACTCAGTGACCCATGTTGATCAACATCCATGGGGTCACCCCTCAGGCTCCTTTTTCCCAGCTCCCTCAGCCTTTCCTCAGCAGGGAGATGCTCCCCTCCCTCCATCATCCCTGTGGCTCTGTGCTGGGCTCTCTCCAGCAGCTCTGTGTCCTTCTGGAATTGAGGAGCCCAGAGCTGGACCCAAGATTCCAGCTGTGGTCTCAGCAGGGCAGAGCAGAGGGGCAGGAGAACCTCTCTGCACATAGTAACCACCCCTCTTCTGATCCACCCCAGGATGCCATTGGCCTTCTTGGCCACCAGGGCCCACTGCTGGCTCCTGGCCATCCTGCTGGCCACCAGCATCCCCAGGTCCCCCCCTCGCCTGCTGCTCTCCAACAAGCAAAACAAGAAGACAAGAAGGAGATCCTGGACAGAACCATCCTGAGTCCCACCCCATTTATTGTCCAAGCCCGGCCCTGGAGCATCCCCAACACATCTGGAACATCAGCCTGAGCACTAGCAGCTATCAAACAGCCCACGGGGGTGTCTGAGGGACAGGAGCACAAGTGGTTTCACAGAGCACCCCGACCCCAGACCGAGCGGTGGCCACCGTCCTCTACTGCTCCGCTGGTCTCTTGTCTCTCCGGTACCTCCCCATCCTCCCCAAGCGAACCAGGAGAGGGAATCCTTGTCGCACCCCAAGTCTCCGTGAGGAGAAGCAGCTGCTCCACCAGCCCAGGGATGGGAGAGGCCATGGCAGAGGGATGCTGGAGGGCCACTGGTGAAGCTGCTGGGGCTGCCTGGAAAATCCCCCCTGGGAGCCAGGCGGGTGCCCTCACACTGGGGGGCACTGGGCACCGCTGCAAACTGGGGAACCCAGGAGCTTCTACTCCTCATCCTCCTGTCCTAAGGACCACCCAGGAGCTGCAGTGGGGGATTGGGCTGTGGGCTCCAGCCTGCAGCTCCTTCTCAGGAGTCCAGATGGGGGTTTGGAGCCCAAACCTGGCCCAGTGGCCACCAAATATTTACCCAGGGTATCGCCCTGCTGAGCAGCAGCCAAACCTCCGCCGAGGGTGCTGGAACCAAGGGGTTATCGCCCCCAGGGCTGGGAGGACTGGTGGGGCTAACAAAGGACAGTGTCTCCTCTAGGAGAAGGAGGAAAAGCAAAGGTTAAGGAACAAACAGCAGCTGCCTGGCCCTTTGTCTCTGCTATCGGAGCTGGGGAAGGCAGCCCTGGCCATGCAGTCACTGCTAGGACTTGCCCCCAGCGGCTCGTGGAGGTGACCTTGACCTTCAGCAGGAACAGCTCTCTCATGGGGGAAGAGCTGAGACCTCATGAACCTGCTGGGATCCACCTCCTGACCTCCAGCAGGAACAGCTCTCATGGGGGAAGAGCTGAGACCTCATGGACCTGCTGGGATCCACCTCCTGACCTCCAGCAGAAAAGCTCTCTCATGGGGGAAGAGCTGAGACCTCATGGACCTGCTGGGATCCACCTCCTGACCTCCAGCAGGAACA
Organism: Phoeniculus purpureus; assembly: GCA_028565055.1. Taxonomy (NCBI): domain Eukaryota; kingdom Metazoa; phylum Chordata; class Aves; order Bucerotiformes; family Phoeniculidae; genus Phoeniculus; species Phoeniculus purpureus. Next base: position 7,220 of record JAOXOE010032993.1, read on the forward strand.
GCTCTCTCACGGGGGAAGAGCTGAGACCTCATGGACCTGATGGTCCTCCATCCTCCCAGTGTGAACAAGGGTGCTGCAGCTGGGCACCCTCTGCCCCTTCTTGCACAGGGCTGGGTGGATGGAGATGGTGACACTGAACGAGGAACTGCACAAAGAGGTCAATCAAATCCCAGACGGACTTCTCCAGGCACAGGGACGGGGGTTTCTGCTCCCCCTGAGAGCTCACAGACCCTACGGGGGGCTCTGACCCTGCAGCATCCCTGTGGAGCCCCAGATTCTGGACTGGGGCTGGCTGCTCTGGGAGCTGCACGTCTGCACCAGAGCCCTGCCAGGCCAAGCGAATTCCTGTGGGAAATGCCTCTGTGTAAGGGAAGATGCCAGTGGGAGAGCTCAGAGCTCCTGCAGCCACCAGCTCCCTTTGGGAATCTCTGAGGAGCAGCTGGGAGTAGGGAAGGGAGCAGGGCTGGGGTGGAAAACACCACCCCAGCAGGAGGGAGCAGGCTGGCACTGGTGGTTGTTGACTGTTCACTGGTGGTTGTGGACTGTCCAAGCTCTTCCCTACCGAGGGGGAACAATTCCTGGAGCCCTGTGCCGGCTGCTCCGGGATGGGGATGGAGCTGGGATGAGCAAACCTCAGACAATGCAGACGGCCGGATGTTAGTCTGGGACAAGCCCCAGCTAACAGCTTTGGGCTGATGCTGGGCAGCTCTGAGGCAGCTCTGAGCTCTGCCACAGGCAGGAGCCACCCCAGAAGCCCTGGGCTCGCTGCATTTCTCCTCACAGGGATCCCAGGAGCGGCGCTGCGGGGCAGCCCCCTGCTCCGTGGAGCCAACAGCGGCACCGGGAGCTGCCGTCCCCTCAGCAGCATCTCCCAGGCTGGGAGCGGGTTGAGCCATCGGCACGTCCTGCCAGACCCAGTGCCAGACCACAGGCCCGCGTCCAGCATCTCCTGGCCACAGCCACGGGCCGGAGGGCCAGCGGAGCAGCCACCAGCCAGGAGCGGGATGTCGATGTTGCCCAGCAGGGATCGCTCAGACTCTCGAGGATGCTTCGGGCTGGCTGCAGCCTGCGGGGGAGAGGTGCAGCGGATCCCTCTTTGCTTGGGATGGATTTGGCACGTTCCTGGAGCCTTTGGAGGGGACAAGACAGCAGCAGCACCCCCCCCAGCACCCTCAGGTCTAAGCAGGCACCCCAAGCCCCTCAGCATCAGCCCGAGGCAGGGCCGGTGCGATCCGGTGCTGGCTGCAGAGAGGCCAGGCGGAGAAGTTCGGGGGATGGTTTGCTTCTCCCCAGCTCTATTTCTGGTCCCCACAGCTGAGCTGTGGGAGGTTTGGCACCTCTCCCCCTCCCCCTGGGGAGAAACGCGCTGCGCTGGGGGTGTGCGATGCTCTGGGACCAGTGCAGGCTCTGCCACGGGAATGGGGGGGGCATGTCAGACCCCAGCTGGGGACCGTGTCCTGCTCCTCATGATGAGGGTTGTGGGGGCTCGGGGGGCATCAAGTTGGCTGGTGAGGAAGGGGCTGCTCTGCCAGCCTGGAGCCGGTGCCCGTCCAGCACCGCTTCTGCACAGCCCCCCGGGTGGGCTGAGCCAGCCCCTGCCCTCAGCTCAGGACATGCCAGGGGAGCAGCCAGCGGAACAGACTGGGGGACAGGATGGTGGCAAAGAGGGGGTGACGCTGTGGAAGCAACGGGAAGCCCCCTCCTCCTTCCCAGCTGCTCCATCCTTGTTGGCATTTGGGTACCAAAGGTGGGGAGAGAGAAGGGGTTCCATCAGCAAAGGGAAAATAAGGGTGGGGGGCTGCCCCAGTGCCACCAGTGCCAGGCTGGGTCATGCCCCCCCGACTCGTACTGGGGCTGCAAAGTGTCTCCCCAAGGCACGGGGGGTGCAGAGCAGGCACTTCCAGCTCTGCAGATCCCACTGTCTGCTCTCAGAACCCCCCTCCGTGAGCCGAGGGGCTGCCCTAGGGGTCTGCTGGCTGCCCGATGCCGGCCCCGCATGCCCAGGGCAGCTCCTCCACTGGAGCCCCTGCACCGAGCTCACGTCTGACGGGGGCAACGTGGCAACCAGAGCCGGGGGAAGAAGGCCACAGGTCCGTCGACAGGGAGGTGGTGGTGGTGGGGAGGGTGAGGGAGCTCCAGCATCGTCCTGCTCGAGTCAGTGGCTGCGCGGCGGTCGGGAGGGAGCGCGATGCCATCTCCTTTCTCAGTGCTTTAATCTCCATGGTGACGAGGGGAACACGAGATCCCGGTTTAAAATATACTCTGCCTCCTGTTCTTCCCTCGGGCTGAGGAACAGAGAGAGAGGGAGAGAGAGATGGGTCAGAGGGGGCTGGCGAGCGGCGCTTTGCACAGGAGCTGAGCTCTGGGCTAGGAGGTTACCAGCCCCTGCGCTCCTGGAGGATGGAGCTGAGCCTCAGGGCACCCAGCTGGGACTCTGGTCCCAGGGTAGGTGATGCCAGTGGATGCCCCAGGGGTTAATCTGTGGGAGCAGGGAGCAGGTTTGGCTACGCATGGGGGTAACCCCGGTGCCTTCGCAGCCCATGGCAGCGTCTGGGAGAGGTCAGTGGGGTTTGCCCTGGTCCTACCTGACTGCTGAAAGGCTGAGCCTCGGTATCCAGGGTCCTTCTGGAGCTGGATCTCCTTCAGTGAGAAGATGGAGGCATCTAGGCAGTGACACAGCGGGGGCAGTCAGTCCCTCTGCCCCAGTCACGAGGGATGGCAGTGCCACCTCCCCAGAGCCTCTCTCCCCACCGTCCCACCCGAGCTCTCACAGCCGCCAACCTCCCACCCTGCAGGCTGCAGCAGCAGCCTCTGGGTGAGACAAGAGGCATCAGAGGGACCCCCAGGGCTGCAGAGCAGCTCCACGTCCCCAGGGCCAGGGCCGAGCACTCACTGTCAGGCAGGAGGTGGACCCGCTCGCCCAGGCTCTTGAAGTAAGAGTGTCGCAGCGCTGCCTCTGCTGAGATCCGGCTTTTGGCTTCGTACTGCAAAACCCCCAGGGGAAGGCAGTGAGGGACAGTCTGAGCAGGGGGAGAGGATGGTCTGGGGGCATAGAGGGTGCCCCGCTGGAGGTGGGGAGCGCTTGAGGCACTTCATCTGCTGGGTGGGGATGGTCTGCAACCACTGCCATACCTCAGGGAACAGCAGGTTTGAGATTCCTGCTGGTGTGAGAGGAATCCTAGAACCCCAGGCTGGGTCAGGAGGGAGCTCAGGGCTCCCCCAGTGGCAACCCCCTGCCAGGGGCAGTGACAACTCTCACCAGACCAGGGTGCCCACAGCCCCATCCAACCTGCCCTTGGACACTGCCAGGGATGATGGAGCAGCCACAACCTCCC
>JAOXOE010032994.1:0-10554 GCA_028565055.1 Phoeniculus purpureus
AAGCTCCTGGTCTGTGCTGGGGATGGCTCTAGGTTGCATCTCCTGCAGCAGCTAAGCCCTACCTGGGTAAGCTCGGTCCTTGGCTGCCCCTCTGGTTCCTGGGGATCCCCCCCCCTCCCGGGATGGATCACCCTGCTAGAACCTCGTCCAGCTCCTGTGCAAGGAGCAGGTGGATCCAGCCCTCACTCTGCACCACCAGCAGGTCAGGGAGCTTTTCCTCGCCCTCTGCTCTACCCCACTGGGGCCCCTTCTGGAGTCCTGGTTCCAGTTCTGGGCTCCCCAGTTCGAGAGACAAGGAACTGCTGAGAGAGCCTCCAGTCTCCTGCTCTGGGGAGACCCCAAACCCACCCATCCTGGGAAACCTGCTCTGAGTGATCTGCTGGAGCTTGGGGCCGCACTGGATGATCTCCAGAGGTCTCCAGCAGTCTAGGAATCCAGGATTGTCCGACCCCCACAGCGTTTTGTTGGTTGTGTGGCCACCTGGCCAGACTTTAGAGCCATTGACTCTGCCCCTTCTCCATCGCGGTGGCTGGCTTGGGAGCTTCCACAGACCCGTGTGCTCTCTAGGACGGTGAGGATGGGACCCAGAGCAGTGTGAAGAACACACCTGGGAGCACAGTGACAGCTGGGCTCCGAGAAATGGCACAGCTGGGGGGCCATCCTTCCCACCCCCACGGCAAATCAGCCGCTGAGGACTTGCCACTCGCCTGCTGCTGAGCCTCCAAGCACGTTGCTACCCGCTCTGAAAGCTGGAGACCACACAGAAACCCACCCTGAGCTGGCTTCTGGTGGCACTGGACCACCTCCTGCCCTCCTGGAAGGAGGCATCACCCTCCTTCTGTGTTCTGTGGATCTTGGTGGGGGGGAGCCAACATCTGGAAGGTCTTCTACCTCTGTATCACTGTCCATCAGGCACCTCTGATGTGCATTTCTGGCTCTTCCAACATCTGGATTTGGGGTTTCTGCCTCCTTCACAGCTGTGTCACTGTCCCTGAGTCTATTTCTGGCTCCTCCAACATCTGGATTTGGGGTCTCTGCCTCCACCACATCTGTGTCACGGTCCTCGAGTCTATTTCTGGCTCCTCCAACATCTGGATTTGGGGTCTCTGCCTCCTCCACATCTGTGTCACTGTCCCTGCGCCTATTTCTGGCTCCTCCAACATCTGGATTTGGGGTCTCTGCCACCATGTCCGGGGCTCAGGGCTCTGTTTGGGTTGTATAACAGATCTGGTGGGGGTGGCACCACCCTGCCTTCTGCAGAATCTGGGTTCCCAAAGGAACTGCTCCGGTGCCGTTGCCCGTGGAGAGCAGCAGAGCTGTCTGGGCTGTCCCAGCAGCATCATCTGTGCACGGAAGGAGGACCAGGGGAAGCAGAGCTCACTGCCAGCCCTTCCTTGGAACAGGAGGGGTCACACAGAGCCGCTGTGGTGGCCAAGAATGAGCTCTGACCCTCACCCAGGGCCCGGAAAGGTGACTTTCTTCCCTGTGATCCCAACCGACCTCCAGGAGCATCTCTGGTGCTAACCTTTAGCTTCTCATGGGAAACGCTGCTTAAATCCACTTCCTCCGAACGAGGGATTAACTTCCAAAGCAACAGGCACAAAAAAACCCCAACTGGCAACCAAGAGACCCTGTAAACACTACTCTGGGCTCGGGGGACCTACGGCTGGTCACGTCCTCTTGTCCTCACAGCAGCCCTGCGGTGCGGGGATCGTGCAACAGGACCCCTGCCTGCGCTCAGCAGGACCTCCCACGCTGTCCTTTAGGGTCACTCCACGTGGGAGAGGGAGGACCCCACCGCAGGGCTTGCTCTGGCCAGCTGGAACGGGCGGCATCCCGCCACGGCGTAAGGAGTTGAGGAGCGATGGGGCAGGAGGTGCAGGAGAAGAGGGAGAGCAGCTTGTTCCTGCCTCCCCCACGAACCCACTGTGATGGCCAGCAGAGGCTGATGGCTCTTCCCAGAGGGGAGAGCTTGGTGCTCGTGAAGTTCCCCAGCCCTTTGCTCTCCGGTCGACTGTTTCTACAGCTGCGGTTGTGGTGCAACGTTGGGTGATAACATTCAGAAACCTTCTGGGGATGTTTGGGTGGTGACGACCAGGCGCTGGGGCCTCCCAACCCCTTCTTGTTGTTATCAGAGCAGCATCAGCTCAGGAGGGGAGCTGGAGCCTTGGCCCAGCACAACTGCAGACGCCGTCACCTCCGACCCTTCCAAGAAGTGTTTTAGTGGGAAATGGAGCGTCCCAAGAGCTACCTTGGCAGGGCAGTAGGAACAATCACTTTGTAGGACCAGGAGATGATTCAGGCTGGAGAGGACCTCAGGAGATCTGTCCCGAGGAGATCGTCCCATCATTTGTTCCTGGGAAGGGGAGACCGACCTCCACACGTGGCTTCAACCTCCTCAAGCTCAGGGAGCTGTCAAGAGCCAGAAAGTATGCCCTGAGCCTCCTTTGCTCCAGTTCAACCTCCACCCAGTTCCCTCAGCTGCTCCTCACAGTGCTGGTGCTCCAGACCCTTCCCCAGGGCAAAGCCACCTTTCCTTTTCACATGCCATCACTTTCACCTCTTACAAGTCAATGTGGCCCCAAGCCTGATGCAAACCCTACACAACACCCATCCCCTCCTTCTCTGCTCCAAGCATCAAGGTTGGAATTGATGATCTTAAAGGTCTCTTCCAACCACCAAATCATAGAAGGTTCTAGGCTGGAAGGGACCTCTAGAGGTCATCTGATCCAACCTCCCTACATGGGGACAATTTTGCCTTGGTCAGGCTGCTCAGAGCCTCATCAAGCCTGATCTTAGATGACTCCGGGACCTCGGGCAGCCCAGTCCAGCCATCAACCACCCTCACACTGAAGATCTTTCTAATCTCCGGCCTCAATCTCTCCTTTCCAGCCTGAACCCACTGCGTGTTGTCCTGTCCCTACAAACCCTCCTGAAAAGACCTTCCCCTGCCTTCATGTCAGCCCCCCTTAGGTGCTGGAAGGTCAAGAGAAGGTCCCCCTGGCACCTTCTCATCTCCAGGCTGAACAGATCCACCTCGCTCAGCCTGTCCTCAGGTGGGAGATGCTCCATTCAAAGAGATTCTGTGACCTCTAGTCCAACCTTCCGCTCCAAGCAGCTCTGGTCAGGTTGCTCATGGCTTTATCTCAGCTGGTCTCAAAGACTTCCAAGGGAGGATGTCCAAGAGCCTTCAGGCCTGGGCAACCCACTGCTCTGTCATCAATTTCCTGCTCCGTGCACCTGCTGGTTCAGTCGAGGTGTTTCCCCACCTGCTTTTCCCTTCCTTCTGCTTTTCACACGATTCCTTCTGCATTTTGCTTCTTCCCTCCTTCTTCTTCTTTTTGTTTTTCTTGGGTTTGTGGGTTGGGGTTTTTCTCTCGGCTGTTCCTCATTCTTATCTTCTCTGCCTTTTCCTCTCAAGAGCAGGAGGATTTCCAGCTGCAAGGTTGGGCTGGTGGTGCTGTGGGATCAAGGAGGCTCCAGCTGGTTCGGAGTGGGATGGGTTTCCCTACCAGACTCCTCAGATTTGCTCAAGCTGCAGCTCTGATCCTAGAAGGACCATAGAGTCCACCTTGCATGGACCATGACAGCCCCCGTGGCCCTGCTAAGTCCAGGGCCACCAGACCAGGGCTTTGCCTTCATGAACCCGTGACGAAGGCTTTCTGTGCCCTGATCCTCCTGCCAGTCCTCTGTCCCGTTGTGCCCGTGGAGTTCAGTTCATCCACATCACGAGAAGGATGGACCCAGCTCAACGAGTCCCCCCTGGGCAGAGCGCAGGGAGCTCAGCTCCGTGCTGGCCACGCTGGGGCTGGCAGGAGTCCGGCGAGCTCAGGCCGGGCAGAGCCACGTCCAGGTCTCCACCCCAGGAGAGGAAAGAAGCAGCAGCACGCTGGGAGGATGTTTGTTTTATCACGAGGTGCTGCCCATCCGATTTCTCCAGCTCTGAAGGCAGCTGCCAAAGCTGAAGAGCTTCTTCCTTCGGGCTGCAGAGTCAGGAGATGTTTTGGAAGTGCCTGGAGCTCCGGCAGCAGAGGATGAAGCAGCCCAGTGTCCGCTCTGACACTTGGTGGCGGGTTGCTTGCAGCCCAAGCACCACATTGCTCTTAGGAAGCTCTAACAGAGCAGACCATCAGCCTCCTGAAGTCTACTCAGCCGTGCAAACTTGTGGTGTCACTTACTGATCCCCTCCCTGGAGCTGAGAACCCTTCCCACAGGCAGAAGGTTAATTGTCCAGGCAGGTCCCTGTGGCGGAAGAGCTGAGGCCTCGATGCAGTCACTGCTCGCGCAGAGACGTTGTGGGAAGCACCGGCAATTAGCATCTCCGAGGTGGCTGTGAACATCCGACCACAGGACGCAAGAGCCATCTCAGCTGCTGCACCAGACACAACCAGCCCTGACCCCATCGCCTTCTTGGGGTTGCTCCCCACACTTTCACCACAGCTCAACTGCACCAAGGACTTGGTCCATCTCCTCCTGACCCTTCTCCTCCAGACCCTTCTCCTTCTGACCCTTCTCCTCCAGACCCTTCTTTTCCAGGTCCTTCTCCTCATGACTCATCTTCAGACTCCAAGAACAGGTTCTCACACTCTCCATCATGAGCCCAGTCTTCCTAAAGCCTCCCCATCGCCGCCCTGCTGCCCAGGCTAATTCTGCCACCCATCCTAAGGGACCAAAGGTTTTGTGAAGTTCCTCACTGTGATGCATTCAGCAAGAACCCCAGTCCTGCCCCTTGTTGTCGCGTCCATCCTCATCTGCTCTGCTGAGACCCCACCTGCAGTCCTGGGTCCACGTCTGCAGTCCCCAACATCAGAAGGACACAGAGCTCCTGGAAAGGGTCCAGAGCAGAGCAACTCCAGTGCTCAGAGGGCTGGAGCAGCTCCCCTGTGAGGACAGATTGAGCAAGGAGGGGTTGTTCAGCCTGGAGAAGAGGAGGCTCCCAGGGGACCTTCCAGCAGCTTCCCAACCTCTGAAGGAAGGGGGCTACAAGAGAGCTGGGGGAGGGCTTTTGACAGGGGTGGGAGCGAGAGGACAAGGGGAAAGGGGTCCAGACTGGAAGAGGGGAGACTGAGGTTGGCCATGAGGAACCAACTCTTTGCAGTGAGGCTGCTGAGATGCTGGACCAGGTTGCCCAGGGCAGCTGTGGCTGCCCCATCGCTGGCAGTGCTGAAGGGCAGGTTGGCTGGAGCCCTGAGCACCCTGCTCCGGTGTTCCTCTGAAGGGCTGCCGTTCCTCAGGCTGTTCTCGGGTACCAAGAGCTCAACCCACAGCTCAGAAATCAGCTCCTGCTTCCTCTTCCTGTTTGCTTCATGTAACAGCCGAGGGCTTCAGCAGATGGGTGAGATAGAGCTTGGGGCTCTGCCAGACACACGAGATGCTCAGCACCAGCCCCACTTCCAGAGCAAATAGCAGCAGGACTTCTCCCTGCTCCTGAAGGCTTCACTTCTCCTCGCTATGGTTGGAATTCTTCTGAGGATAGGAGTTGCAGTAAACCCTGAGGTTTCTTTATCTGATGAGGGATTTCTTCTCTCAGTACATCCCCCAAGGACAACTCTGCTGGGCTTCAACGGAGCCCAGTGTGGGGTCCTGCATCTGGGGCACAGGCACCCCCTGCAGCTCCAGGGGGGCTGGGGAGCAGTCTGGGACCTGGGGCTTCTCACTAACAGGTGGCTGAACAGCAGCCAGCAGGGTGCCCAGGTGGCCAAGGCCAGTGGCATCCTAGCCTGGATCAGACACTGTGTGGCCAGCAGGAGGAGGGAGGGGATTATCCCCCTGGACTCAGCACTGGGAGGCTGCACCTTGAGCACTGGGGCCAGTGTTGGGCACCTCAGGGAAAAGGGGACGTCAAGGTGCTGGAGTGAGGGCAGAGGAGGGCAACAAGGCTGAGGAAGGACCTGGAGAATCAATGTGATGGGGAGAGATGAGAGTTGGGGCTGTTTAGTTTGAGGAAGAGGAGGCTGAGGGGAGACCTCATCGCTCTCTACAGCTATGTGAAAGGACCCTGCAGAGATGCTGGTGCTGGGCTCTGCTCACAGGTCATCAGCGACAGAAGCAGAGGGAAGGGCTTCCAGCTCCAGCAGGGGAGGGTCAGACTGGCCATCAGGAAGAGATTCTTCCCAGAGAGAGTGGTCAGGGGCTGGGCTGGGCTGCCCGGGGTGGGGGCTGAGTCCTCATCCCTGGGTCTAAGTCACTCAGATGTGGTGCTGGGGGATCTGGTTTAGGGGTGACCTTGTAGAGTGGGGTTGATGGTTGGCCTTGATGATCCCAGGGGTCTTCTCCAACCTGAGTGATTCAATGAGTAGATGAACCACCAGGCTTCTTTATCTCCAGAGGATGAGAAAACAAACCATCTCCTGGCAAACCCCCACCAGTGTCCAAGAAGCTTCTCTTTTAATCCTCTTTTGGAAGGTCACCCAGGGAGCTGGGAGCAGCAGCAGCAGTCGGCTCTCTGCGCCTGGGTATAGGACGAGGGACAAACCTGGGGGACCTTTGGCACCCAAATCATTGTGGGGCTTGTCTTGCTTGGGGAAACGTTGGGAACCCTAAACCCAGCGGCAAATTCCTGCTTGTCACTGGGTCACGGTGCTGGGAACTGGGACCCTTCCCAGTTCATTGCTCCTCTGTTGATCCTGAGCATCACCTGGTGCTCGCTGCTTCCGGGGGACATCAGGGATGGTGGCCTGGGTGCTCGACCACCACCACCCTGGGCAGCCCATCCCAGCGCCTGACCTCTCTCTCCAGGAAGAAGTCGCCTCAGCGGAGCTGCCTTCCAGCAGAGGCTGATCACAGAGCTAGAGAATCATTTGGGTTGGGGAAGACCTTCAAGATCAAGTTCAACCACTCCCTCAGCACTGCCAGGTGCCGACTAACCCCCATCTCTCGCTCCACATCTCCATGGCTTTGCAGCCCCTCCAGGCACAGGGACTCCCCCACTGCTCTGCAGCAGCCCGGGGAACCCTCGAGAGGCAGAGGAGAGCTCAGGGAACCCTTGAGAGGCAGAGAAGAGCCCAGGGAACCCTTGAGAGGCAGAAATTGTTCCTCTGGGCCAACTTCACCCTCCCCTGGGACAACCTGAGCTCGGTTTCTCTTATCCTGTTGCTTGTTCCGTGCTCCAGCCTCCTTTCAGCCCCAGCCTAGCCAGGGACACCAGCCCAGCCCAGGAGCATCTCCTGGGTGCTAACTCCTGCACAACTGACCTTTGCAGATCGAACCCTCAGCTGAAGCCTTTAGCTATTCCCTCATCTCACAGAACATTTCCTGCTCTGGCAGGGGGACTGGACTGGATGATCTTTTGAGGTCCCTTCCAATCTCTAATGTTCTGTGATTCAGATGATTAGGGAGATCATCTGGTCATCTAACAGAATCTTTCCATTGTAATGAGGTTGCATCTGTGACCACTCTGTTCTCATCCACAGTTGCACCTCAAAAGACACGAGAAATGGAGGCAGGGCTGGGGGTTGGAGAGATGACCTTTAAAGGTCCCTGCTGGCCCCAACCACTCTGAGATTCCATAACTCTATAATTATAGGCTGGTTCACATGAGAAAAGTTATTCTTCAGCTCCTACACCTCCTACTCCTCCTACCAGGAGAACCATAGAACATTAGGGATTGGAAGGTACCTCAAAAGATCATCCAGTCCCATCCCCCTGCCCCAACGGGATCCCCAGGTCCAGTCACACAGGAACATGGCCAGGGGGCTTTGAAATGTCTCCAGACAAGGAGACTCCACAACCCCCTGGGCAGCCCCTGCCAGGGCTCTGGCACCCTCACTACCAAGAAGGTCCTTCTCACACTGATGTGGAACCTCCTCTGCTCCAGCTCACACCCACTGCCCCTTGTCCTGTCCCTGGGTGCCCCTGAGCAGAGCCTGGCTCCATCCTCCTCACACCCACCCTTCCCATATTGATCAACATCCATGGGGTCACCCCTCAGGCTCCTTTTCCCAGCTCCAGAGCCCCAGCTCCCTCAGCCTGTCCTCATAAGGGAGATGCTCCCCTCCCTCCATCATCTGTGTGGCTCTGCGCTGGGCTCTCTCCAGCAGCTCCTTCTGAGTCCTTCTGGAGCTCAGGGGCCACAACTGGACACAAGATTCCAGCTGTGGTCTCCCTAGGGCAGAGTAGAGGGGCAGAAGAACCTCTCTCCATCTCCTAACCACCCGCGTTCTGATCTACCCCAGGATGCTGTTGGCCTTCTTGGCCACAAGAGGGCGACACTGCTGGCTCCTGGCCACGAGCACCCCCAGGTCCCCCTCTCCTCTGCTGCTCTCCAGCAGGTCAGTCCCCACCCTGTGCTGGTCCCTGGGGTTGTTCTTGCCCAGATGCCAGACTCTGCACTTCCCTTGTTATAGCTCATTCAATGTCTCCCTGCCCAGCTCTCCAGCCTGTCCAGGTCCCGCTGAAGGGCAGCCCAGGCTGCTGAGGTGTCAGTGACACCACCCAGCTCTGTGCCATCAGCAAACCTGCTGACAGTGCCCCCTGATCCCTCATCCAAGTCATCAGTGAGTAGTGTCAGGAGGATGGAGCCAGGCTCTGCTCAGGGGCACCCAGTGACAGGACAAGGGGATCCTGCTGTGGCAGGGGATGGGACTGGCTGATCTCTCGAGGTCCCTTCCCATTCCTGATGTTCTGGGATTCTGTGGTGCCTGGCCAGAACCAAGGCAAACAAACAGCAGGAGAGCTGATGCCAACCCAACCAGGGGACAACCCGAACACCACAGGCATCAGGGCAACACAGCAACAGGGAAACGCGTTGCCTCCCCTGATAGTTAACTCAAGGGCAGGAGATCCGCCAAGACACGAGGACAACTGGAGAGCCAACAAAGCTGAGGCATCCGGCAGCGGGACGGTGACCGCAGGTCATCCCACGGGCAAAGCGGGGAAGGAGCCGCTCAGAGTTTCCTGCTCTTTGAGCACCCGAGTGCTCAGCTGCGAGTTCCGTGTCGATTCCAGAGGAGAAGTGTCAAGAGAGAACCCCTGAGCAGCAACGACACACAAGAGGAGGCTCTTGGCTCAAACCTCAGAGAAGGGGACTCTGGCTGCCAGCAGCCTGGGAGAAGCTGCTCATCCAGCTTTGGCCCTTCACCCTCCTGTACTCCTGCTCCTTAAACAGGTTGCAGAAGGAACTTCTATGGTTTAGGAGATGTTTGGGCTCTAACAGGCACCTTCTTGCAAGTCCAGAGGTGCGACAAGGCTGGGGAAGGGACTGGCTGATGGGGAGAGGCTGAGGGAGCTGGGGGTGTGGAGCCTGGAGAAGAGGAGACTCAGGGGGGACCTTCTCCCTCTCTCCAACTCCCTGAAGGGAGGTTGTAGGCAGGTGGGGGTCGGGCTCTTCTCCCAGGCAACCAGCACCAAGAGGAGAGGGCAGAGCCTGAAGCTGCACCAGGGGAGGGTTAGGTTGGATGTCGGGAAGCCCTTCCTCATGGAAAGGGTGATCAGAGCCTGGACTGGGCTGCCCAGGGCAGTGGTGGGGTCCCCATCCCTGGAGGTGTTGAAGGACAGCCTGGCTGTGGCTCTGAGTGCCCTGCTCTGGCCGCTGGGGTGATAGTAGGTGCTGGGCTGGCTGAGCTCAGAGGGTTCTCCAGCCTCCATCACTGTGAGATCCTGTGACTCTTGAACAGCACTGGTGGAACAGCCCAGAGAGAACTCAGGCTCTTGGTCAGAGAGATGAGCCCTGCAGCTCTCGCCACCACAACGAGCTGCATCTGCTCTCTGCCAGCTCATCCACAGCTTCAAACCCCCTCCTCCACCCCACGCTTTCTGCTGGGATTTAATTAAGTGAAGCCTAATGACTTCATTAGACAACGAGTGTCCAACGATGAAGTCACATTAGACAGACGAAGTCATTAATCACTCAACATCCTAAGGAGGTGCCTGCTCCTGGCTGGCCACCAGCCCCAACAGGCTCTTCCCCAGCCCTTCATTTCTGCTCGTATCTGCCGTGCTGGGAACAGAGACTCTGTGCCAACACCCAGCCCTCACCGGAGCAGGATGGGACCCGTTTCCACGCCGTGACCCCGCCGCCCTGGGCGTCCCCGATGCCTGCGGGATGGAGAAGGGATTTCAGCTTTAGCAGGACTTGCAGGTCTCTCCAGAACAGGAGAAAAGTGAACGAAGGAGGGTCGCGACGTCCCTTCCTTCCACTGCTCCTCTGATCGTGCTTCATCAAGAGTGAGACGCGTGGCTGACGGCCACCCCCTGACCCTAACCCTAACCCTAACCCTAACCCTAACCCCCTGTGCCATGCGAGTGGACCTTGTCTGGCCATCTCAGTGCTTCTGAGGTGAACCAGCTGCGTTTCTGCTGAACTTCTTGCCCGAGACTGACAAGGAACCGACGATTAGATCCTAGTGATTAGCCCGGACGGTTCCTCTCTGCCTTTGTAGCGGCTCTGCTGGGGCCGGCTGTGCAGTGTCTCACACCCCTGCAGGTCGCAGAACCACAGAGCACTAGGGATGGGAAGGGACCTTGAAGGATCATCTAGTCCAGTCCTCTGCCACAGCAGGATCCCCTAGATCCAGTCATTAGGGATGGGAAGGGACCCCCAAAGATGATCCAGTC
>JAOXOE010032995.1:0-10553 GCA_028565055.1 Phoeniculus purpureus
TGGAGAGTAGCCCTGAGGAGAGGGACTTGGGGGTGCTTGTGGACAAAAAGCTCAACATGAGCCAGCAGTGTGCACTTCCTGCCCAGAAGGCAAACTGGATCCTGTGCTGCATCAGGAGAAGTGTGGCCAGCAGGTCGAGGGAGGCGATTCTCCCCCTCTACTTGGCTCTGGTAAGACTGGAAGAAAAGAACGACTGTGCACAGTCCTGTTGGGCCAGCTAAGGTTCTGATCACAGAGCGTGTGGTAAACATCACTTAACAAATAGTATAATAAATACTGCAGATCATGACACAGTACTTTGGAAGACCTGAACCCAGTGTACAATGGGTTACCTGTAAACTGGTGCTAAATATTATAATTGTTTACAGCACTCTCATATGGTGGAAAAAAAAAAAAAGGGCATTATTTGAAATAAGAATCAATTACCAAAGTATGATCACACCCAGGAGGGGCTCCTCAGCCTGCATGTGCAGAACGTGAATCACAGAAGTGAACAGAGCTTGAATTCCCTTGATCCAAATAAATTCCAGTTGCTAGTGAGAACTGTAGGGACTGTGTGCAGCCAAGGCAATTATTTCAAAATTCTTTAACACCATTAATAGTGGATTAAGTTGGACTTCAGGAAACTTAAAGGGAGAGCTGCTCCACCTCAGGTTTGAGCTGACCATCATTTACTCCATCCAGCTGGTCACACTTCTACTGGGAGTCACTGCAAGAGTATCGGAGACTGTAAAGCACAGAGTACTTTTAGAGCAGGAATGGAAGACAGGCCTTCTCATACTCTGCAGCACAACCCAGCAGGTCACATCACAGAATCCCTCAACCACACACCTGTCCTGCAGGTGACTGAGAGCGCAAGACTAATGGTGGCAACACAGAGGAAACGGCGTAACTGCATTTTCCAAACCACACCAGGAAGCTATTCCTTTCGAATTCCACACAGCCAAATGTTTATAATTTAGAGTGAATTTAGGAATATGTTTTTCATTTACAGCTTACATGACACATTGATATTAGTGTTGGAGACCATTTTGCCAAGAGAAATTACAGGCAAGGTTTCGGCAGTTTATCTCATGAAAAAGCTGGCACTTGTCTGTCAAGTTGCCTTTTACTTTTTGCTTCTATTTTCAGGATTTTTTTGACAAAGTTTACAATCTGATTCTGTAAAGTTTGCAAATCTCTAGTTAGAAGATGTTCCTAATAAACATTCCCCATGAGGCACGTGGAGTGAATTCTTCTCAGCAGAAGCTGCAAAAACCACTCAATGGCAAGGCTAAATAATTAATTCCTGGAGTGCCAGGAACCTTCCTCTATCACTAACCACAAATAATTTAAATTTGGATTAAAATATAGGAAACACTTGTCAATATTTTCTGGAAAAGCTTCTTTGGCTTTGCCTACCTTCTGACAAACTAAGAGAAAAGACCATTTATTTTCAACATAGAGAATAGAGTGATTGTGGAGTTTATAAACACGGCCTCATTTGTCAGCCTTCTGAATGCCTTTGATCATCATGAACACCAGTTTCCGGTAACTCCAGCAAACGGTCAGGCGCTCAGTGGGAACATAAAATATTTGAGATTCCTAAAGAGGAAGGGTTTCTGAGCACATCTTGCCCAGCCTACTGTTTTATTATAGATTATTTTCCACTTACATATGGACCAGAGGAATCAAAATTTGTGTGGCGAGAAGAGAAACCAGGTGGCAATTATTTAGGCTCTATCCTAGTGACTCGAGTGTCACCAAGAAGGATAAAGCAGTCCTGAAATGCTGAATATAAGCATTATATCCTTATTTGTGCCTGTGATCCTTCAGAGTGTTTCCCCATCACCACAAACCTGAGGATTTTCGGCTACCAATGTGTTTGCTCACACAAAAAAGCCACGATCCATGGGCAGTGTCTTGTTATAGCATGAGGAGCCAGAGCATGCACAGGTGACCAAATGCTCCAAGGATCTTTCTGAAGGCCAAGAATAGTTTCAGCAGGTCATCTGGTATCCACATTGCACCTCAGAAGTCACTACATTTCAAACTCAGACCCAAAATATGCTTTCTGGTCACCTCCAAGTCAGAAGACACCAGTGCCATCCTATGTAGGGTGATGCTACCATGTTCACAGCTTGTTAAGTGCCATTATGCCTTTAAGTCTCTGCTGCTTCACATGCAGATGAACTGTCCTAGCTCAAGTCCCCCAAAATCCACATGGTCTGCAGGCCTCAAAGGACCTCAAAAAGGCTTTGAGAAGCATGTTCCATTTCCTGCAGAGCTCAGCTGCAAGCCAAGACATGGTCACCTGGCTGCGTTAAAAAACAGTAACCCATGAAAAAAGAAATGGCCCTTTGCAAAGCCACAGGTGCCACTACAGCGCTGAAAACTCTGAGAGGAAGGAATTCATAAATAAGAACACTTAACTATTACGCAGCTTCTGCAGTTTAGGGTTGATGGCCAGAGTTGGATGTGTGCTGAAGGACAGGAGGCTGCGAGCAGTACCCAGCAGTCAAGCCTGGGCATTGCTAATGCCAGAGGCAGCATTAACTAAGATGGCCACAGGAAACAGCTCAATCAGATGCAGTTCTGAATGCAGAAGGACACCAAGGCAATGGATTTGTAAGACACTGATGCAGCTAATGCATTCCTAAACTTTGCCAAAGGGATTGAACCTTTTAAAAAAAACCAGCTGATTCAATCTGAAAGCTCCTTTGTAAATATGTCAGTGAGTTGAACAAGCAGAAGAAGTTAAAAAGTAAACACTGTGTCTTAAAAAAGTTCATTGTAGAGACTCTGTGGCAACTCAGGGGAAAAAAGGAAGACGGAGTGATCATATACATGCAGAAAATACTACCATCATTGCAAAATAGGAAGGGACACTGTAATTATATCAGCCTCTTTAAAAAAAATGGATAATGTTTCAGTGTATCTTACACATCTGCTTTTATCGTGAACTAATATGCATGCAAGACCTAAAATGAGCAAGAAGAAAGCATGTGGATTTCAATGTCAAACTGCCACACTGTAATACCAGTTGGAAAACTACTTCTCTTTCCCATCACTTGTATCCAGAATGCTCACAACCTCATGCCTGAAACATCAGTGTAAGCTCTGCTTTTTTATTTCCCCTGCCCACCTACTGTATCTTCCCAGCATGTTTTACTGCCAAGACCAGCCTTTGGCTATTGGTCCGTGTTGCAAGAGGTGGTAACTCTTTAGAAAAGGTCCCCTTTTTCTAAAGGGACTAGGAAAGGAAAGTTGCTTCAACATCTGGATTCAGCAGCGGCATTTCCTTTGGTGAAGAGACAAAACAGAGGGTATGAAGCAATGGGAGAAGAGGGAGACAAGAGACCATAAACATTGCTGTCTGCCTCATCTGCCAGAGTACAAACATATGTCAAGAAAAAATTTGCAATAGAAACAAGAGAGATTTGTGGGGTATCTGTGACCATGGCAGAGGGGACACTTATTCCTGATGGAAAAGGAAGAGAAAGAAATGAACACTGAGTAAGTACAGAGATGGAAAATATACAAACACGACAGAATGCAAAGTACAAACGGGTACTTAACGGAGGGGTGAGTAACAAAACACAGGCAAATGCGGCAGAGGAAGCAGAGGACCTACCTGTCAGAAAAAAACTATGGATTTGAAAAGGGTAGAGGAAATAATGCCCACAAAGCACGTGAAGAAAATTTGCCGACAGACATTAGGGATCATATTTTACTTTCTCATTTTTTTTAAAGATCTCTGTTTGATACTACCATTTCAATTTTGTAATTTTTTTGCTCCATAGATTGGGCAACTATATGGAAGAATAAATACTTTGTGACTGTCCACCACTGACCCTGTAACTAGAGATGATGCTCAGAAATATTGTGATGTACGAGCCATATGTACCAACCTTTAAACAACAGGGAGACTGCAAGAAAGAAGTCTGATAAAGGCAGGGAGAGTCTTCTCCTTTCTGACAAGCTGTGCATTTTAAGTAATTTTTAATCCTTTCTGTCCCCTATAGATCTTTTAACATTCTTCAAATATATATCATGTATAAAAGCTAATTTTACTGCAGTGGCCTGTTTCAATATGCTTTTGACATCAGCAGAGATACAATTATAAATAGTAATCTAATATCTTCTCCAGAGGAAAACGAAAATCTTGAACCCTGTTCTTCTCCAGCATTCAGCAGCTTCTCAATTAGGAGGCTACTGTAGATCAAATTCAAAAACCACTCCTCAAAAAAACTAGTGGTTTCCTCTCATGACCCTTAGAAAATACAAACAGAATATAACAAGGAGAGTAAGAATTGCAAGAGAAGGAAAATACATACAGTCTAATAAATAGAGCTCATTTTGTCACAGGATTGTTAATTAAGAATACTTTTTGAATATTGTTCTGGTATACTTCACACTCTGATAATCTGCAAATGCTGCTTCAGAAGCAGTTTAAATGTTGATTTAAATACCACAATAAGCACCCTAATTTTTACCTGTCTTGCTTTCATTTTACACTATTTGTGATATAACTGTTTTCACATTGTAAAACATACAGCTCATTAGGAAAATTTCATATGTAAGTCGTATTCTGACACTCTTAAGAAAAATAAGGACATATTCTGACAGTCTTACTCATAGAAATACTGCTCCAATATCATTAAAGACACAAAAGAACCACATCAAAATAGGATCCAGCTCAAATCACATTTTAGATGTGTTTCTGTGTACACAGGTAAACAAAAAAAATCACCAACAGAGAACTGCTGCAGTTCATAAAATCACATCCTTAACTCTTTCGTTACTTGTACTCAGATTAGCAAATACCTTTACTTTTATTAATATGCCCTTAAATTCATACTGAAAGGTAAACCCTAACCTTTCAGAAACTAAGTGTGACCACAACATTAATCTGCCCCCCCAAAATAAAACCAGGTTTCTGCAATCTAGTCTCAGTAATGTATAAACACTTACAGAGAAACTGCTATTTCCAACAAGCAGTTCAGCATTGCGGATTCAGTGTTCAGCAGGGAATTCTTCCTCTATAATTCTTCTTAAATGCTTTTGTTTTAAAACCATACTTCTAAACCAGCCTCTTCCCTTCTTCTTGCAGCAGCGTCTCTGCTGCCTGCACTCGGCAAGCCATCACATATGGGGTTTAATTCACGTCACAGTGCACATAAAGAAATTGCCACTGTTTAAAATGCACTTAACAAGTGGAAAAAACACCTGAATGGCTTCACTGCAACCTGAACTGTTCATCTTCATAGCAGAAAAACCTGTAGCACTTGAGCACAAACTCTTACACAAAACCATGCAACACCGTGTTGTATTACTAGGAAATTAAGCACTTAACAAAGCATCTCTATCTACTCTATTATTTACTTTCTTTTCACTTTGGGGCAGAAAAGCAAAGCAACCACTATTTTAAAACAGCTGTGGTAGATGGCTACTGCAAAGACTCATTAGTGAAAGCCACACACCAGATTTCACTTTACAGTTACTGTTGCCCAGTCTTTCGCCATAGACTGAAGTTCACAGTGTGCTACTGCCTTATAATGCTCCTCTGTTCCCAAAAGATTCTAAACACATCCGGAGAAACTTCATTCGCAACTATGCATCTCATGCTTTTTTGAGGATTAGATGTAGTGCGATTGCTCTGTCTCCAATACCTCAGTTACTAAAACGCTGACAGCTACGATTTTTCAGCAACACCATCTATTACTGTCCGGTACAGTAATGTGTCTTCATGATAAACCCAAAGATGGCAAGCAAAATTACAACACTAAACTGTTAGTTACTAGCTACTAAGTGGGAACAGTGGGAATATCAAAGCCTACAATGATACTTGAGAAAATAACAAAAGATCACAATACCCTAATACAGACTAACTCAACACCTAGAAATAGCATTTGTGCTGTAGTACAGCCTCTAAAACCTCTACTGAAAAAGGAAATTTCACTGGCACTGGATCCTGAACAGACACAGAGTAAGATACATCCATTACTTACTGGTTTAGTGTCACGTCTAGGATGAAGGATGATCCAAAAGCATCAACCTGGAAGCTGGCTCGAGCAATATGAGTAGACTGCAATACGGAAAAGTTTGTAATTAGTAATCAGTCACAACAAAACCTGTCACACAGGTTTGCAATTACAAAGTAAATACACCTATATTAAGTAACAATTAAGCAAATAAAATTGCATTGAAGTGTAAAAATCAGTCTATGGTAATGAATAAATGACCTGCTTTCTGAATCTACAAGGCTTACTCAAGAACTCTCAACAACACAACCTGTGACCAGGAGTAACACACATCTTAACTCATGCACACCATAGGAAATAGCGCTATGAACTTCCACCCTGAGCAAAACCCTCAGCAAAGGCAAGTGGAATACTTTGCCTGACTAAACTTTTAGCTGTTCCTTAACCTGACTGTGGACACAGACACTGTGGATACAAAATCTGAACAGCTGCATTTTCTGTAAAGCTCTGACTCACCACCTTACAAGGACTGCTCCTTCCCCCTGAGCAGTCGCTAAAACCAAACAAAAATGGTTGCCAGAGAAACTTCCTTCTTTCTGTCTTGCTGTGTATCTTTCTCTTTTCACCATATATTTTCCCTAAATTAATGGCTTTCGTTCAGTCCTACAGAGGAAAACATGGGTGTACTTTGTAACTCATGATCTGCCAGAAATAGAACATTTATTCTAGTAGTAGTGGAAGAAAAGGCTCAGCTATGCAATGAAAATGCATCAGTTATTTCTAGAGCTGAGTACTCTCAAGAAATGGAATGGCCACACTATTTAGCTAATTGATAAGAAAACGTACTTTCAGACATTTTTGGAGCGGTTCATAGAATGATAGAATAGCTTAGGTTGGAAAGGACATTAGGGATCATCTAGTTCCAACCCCTCTTCCATGGGGGGACACCTCTCACCAAACCAGGTTGCCCACAGCCCCATCCAACCTGGCCTTGAACACTGCCAGGAATGGAGCAGCCACAGCTTCCATGGGCAACCTGTTCCAGTGTCTCACCATGTCCACAGAAAGGAATTTCTTCCTAAAATCCAATCTAAATCTACTAAATCTCTAAATTTCCAATCTACTAAATTTCAACCTTGTTTTTATTTTCTTTCCATTGAAATGCACATATTCAAATTTAAAGCATGTAGCCAGAGGAATCTGAGAAGAAACACTGAAGAACCAATCACAACTCTAAACTATACTTCTCTAAATAAACACAATACAGGATAATACGGATGTAACAAAAGATTTATTGAAAACTCTGGGAAACACAGGACAGGATGGGACAAGGTGAATCATCAAATTCACTCTGATACTGGCAGGCTTTCAATAGGCAGGAAGTACTAAAGAGTTGAGAATGCCAGCTTCCATGGAAAAAAAGAACACAGAAAGTCAAGGAAATCCGTACGTTTTTGTTTATTCCTTTAAAGAAAAACAGAACTGAAGACAGCTTCTCTCATCAGAGGATGCTCAGGCTCTGCACTCTCAACAAAAACGCCGACCTGTGCTGCTGTCGTGAACATGCACACCAAAGTGCCTGATGAGACATTCCACGTATTTACATCACAGTTCAGCGGGATGCATTATTAACTGGAAAGCTTCTCAGAAGGCCTCTCAGTAGATTTCAGAAGGCCTCTCAGTAGATTCAGTTCAGAGAGTCAGAAATCCTTCCAGCCATCTCCATTACACCCAGCCTGCTTTGTAAGCCAGGCCATAGGTCTACGCTAAGTGGTTCTCGTAATTTCTAGATGGTTTAAGAGCATCTCTTTTGAACAAATGTTCATCATTACATTATTAAATGCAAAGAACACTCCTCCATCTCTTATCTTAGTATGTCTGTTTGTTAACAATATAGCTACATACACCATCATTTAGCTCTGTGTACGCAGTACAACCAAGTGTTCTATATGACGATATGCTGGTACCAGTGGAGATCTCATCAGTAAAGACTAATGCAAATAGCCTAACTCAGATTTGCAAATACACTGAATTTAGCCTCTCTCATTTTCTCATTAAACTATGTTCACCTCATTGACTGTAAGAGCAAAAATGACAAGGGCTTTTTGGTTTGGCTTTGGTTTTAACTGCTAGGTACAGTGCGTGATATTGATTTGGTCTGGGGAATTTCCTCCCTTGAACGTGTCACTAAGACAAACAACTACAAGGCTAATGTATTTCTGAGGTGACCTGGAATCACAGTTACTCCCTGACAGAAGCTGTTACTGCGGATTTAGGGAAGAAAATGCCTATTAACAAGTTAAAAGTAAGACCATTAGACAGATGTAAGAGATGCAAACCCAGGAAGCTCACCATTAAGTTCAAGCTCAAGCGCAATCAAGCATATATCAAGCATGTATCTGCGACCTACTGAGATAACAAGGTGCATGTTTTGGATAGCCAGACAAACTCAGCCTTTTCCAGAAATTGCAGCTCTTTCTTCAACCTTGATGTGTGGCAGCAAAATACTGCAACTCTGCACTATGGGCTGCTGCCAAAAACAGACAGTTCTGCTCCATCCCGGCCACGTGTTCCCACCTGCTTCCCTTTGTCAGCTTGTGACTACCAGAAAGTCACATTAGAATCAGAAAATACATCATTACTTGGAGGGGATCTGTTTTCTGTTGGACAAATAGGCTGATCCAAATAAACTATGTGGGCACATCATGAAATAGATGCAACAGAAAGAAGTTGGAAGGGACACACAAGAGAGAATGAAGAGGGAGACAAATTTCCCCTTTCAGTAACAGCTAACAGATTTCATTCTGCATCAGAAAAAAAACCTGTACCTTAAGAACGCCAACCAGTACATCTTCTGGTTAAGAATCACAAAATAAAGAAATACGACTTCGAATGTCTTGACTCAGCATTATTTTTGAGCATGTATACCTGTCTGCTCAATGAGCATGTGAAATGTCCATCTGCAAAGGAAGCTTGCACTCACAGACACATCTCAACCTAGGAAGCCAAAGAAAGGAAGTAATCTGATTCCATCTCTACCACCTCATCCAAGCAGAATAACAAGAGAGACATCTGCAAAGATTCCTCTGAAGCAAGACAATCAATCAACAGTTCTCCATTTGAGGAGCTTTCTCAGAAAATTTGAGGCTCAGAAAAATGACATGACGCATCAATGGCTGACAACTGAGTCAGACAAGGGGAACCCTTGGAGACCAGGAGAGATGCAGTCAATGCAGAACAAGAGCAAGAGCCAGAAAACGAGAATCTAACAATTTAATGGAAGATAACAGTGTGCAATCAAAAAGTTCTGAAAGTTTAACATTATGCAACTGAAGAAGAAAAATACTAACAACAAGCCTGAAATTAGCCTTGGCACTTTCAGACACAACCTCTCGTGGCACATGAAGTGTGTGCCATCCTGCAAGCCCTTCTATAGAAAATACTAAGTGTTCCATGTGTCTAACGCAACTATTCGAAAGCTAACATTCGTCAAAGACTGGACGGTTTACAAGCATCTCAGTGAACGTCTGAAAGGAATCAGAAGTAAATGGAGTGGAAAGGATTCTTTCAGATCACTAAGCACTAAAAAGATACTTTATCTGAAACAAATGGTAAATGCTTCCACCCTAGAAAAACAGAAGTGGCATGCACACCTTCCTGCCAAACCAAGAGGCACATGATTCCAATTACCTGAAATCACCTGCTGCATGCCTGAGCAATCAATCACTGCAGTCACAGAGCACCAAATATGACAATTTATTATTGTGAAGGAACACAACGCAATAATGATGATTTCTGATGCAGCCCCTTCAGCACCACTGCTGGGGAGCAGCTTCCTCCAGAAACTGTCCCTGAAGAACGAGCATCTGCAAAGGGAATAGAAATGTATAAAGTACAACCAACGTGTCCTGCTGTAGATCAATGGTGGGCCTCAGAGCACTGCACTGTACTTAACCTTCAGTGTGTCTGGAAGACTTTAATTTCATCTACACCAAATATTTTAATCACAGAATTGTTTAGGTTGGAATGGACCTCAGAGATCATCTAGTTCCAACAAACCTGCAACAAGCAGGAATAACTCTCACTAGACCAGATTGCCTAGAGCCGCATTCAACCTGTCCTTGAACACTTGCAGGGAGGGGAAAACATCCCCAGGTAAGCTGTTCCAGGGCTTCACCACACTCACAATAAAGAATTTCTTCCTAAGATCTAATATAATTTTACTTTCATTCAATTTAAAGCCATTACAGAAGAAGGGACCTAAAAAGGCCATCTAGTCCAATCCTCTTGCCACAGCAGGATCAGCTAGATCAAGTAGCACACAAACATATCCAGGCAGGTTTTAAACGTCTTCCAGTGCTCCATCACCCTCACCATGAAGACGTTTCTTCTCATATTTATGTGGAACCTCCTATGTTCCAGATTACACCCACTGACCCTTGTCCTATCATTAGAAGACACTGAGAAGAGCCTGGCTCCATCCTCCTGACACCTACCCCTCACATATTTATAAACATTAATGAGGTCACCCCTCAGTCTCCTCTTCTCCAAGCTAGAGAGACCCAGCTCCCTCAGCCTCTCCTCATAAGG
>JAOXOE010032996.1:0-10552 GCA_028565055.1 Phoeniculus purpureus
CCCAGTGCCCAGTCCAGGGGAGAATGATGTTCCCTGCCCTGCTGGCCACACTATTGCTGATCCCAGCCAGGATGCCATTGTCCTTCTGGGCCACCTGGGCACCCTGCTGGCTCCTTTTCAGCTGGTTGTCACCCAGTGCTCCCAGTTCCATCAGCCACACCAGTGCTCTAAGGGCCACAGCCAGGCTGGCCTTCAACACCTCTAGGGATGGGGACTCCCCCACTGCCCTGGGCAGTCCAGTCCAGGCTCTGATCACTCTTCCCATGAGGAAGGGCTTCCTAACATCCAACTGACCCTCCCCTGACAGCTTCAGGCCCTGGCGCTGGTTGCCTGGGAGAGGAGCCCAAACCCTGACTGACTACAACCTCCCTTCAGGGGAGCTGGAGAGAGGGAGAAGGTCCCCCCTGGAGCTAAACCCCATCCACTGGTCTCCCAGCATCCACTCATTTAGTCACAGAAGGGCTCTCAGTCTGGTCAAACATCATCTTGCAGATAGTTCCAGAACCACAAGCAGTCCTCACTGTTGCTTCTTCCATGCAGGCGTCGTGGTGGGAAATACGCCGTTGGCTCTGCTTGCATCGGTGGAGGGCAGGGCATCGCACTCCTCATTGAGAACACGGCCTGAGAGCTGCCAGATGCCACCCCGATCCCCAACTGCCTCTCCACTGACTCGACTCCCTGCCTCTCGTGATGCTCTGGCATCGCTCCACTCCCTTCCGATGCTGCAAGGTGAAGGACTAACTGAGAAGCCTGAAGCAAACAAACTCGTTCCCGTGTCTTCCTGACTGAAGGAATCATGAACCTTGAGAGAATTCCCCAGCCATCAAGTTCTGTTTCCAGTCAGATTCTTTTCATAGGGAAAAAGCCTCCATTTCCCAAAAAAACAACCTGTAAAACCTCTCACCTGCCTTAAAAACAGCAGCCAGCTGTAGCGTAGTGAAACCGTCTCTCACCCAGCACGCGGTGCCTTTTGTGATCATCAGGGACACGTGGAAATGAACTTGGAGCCCTTCCGTGGGTTCTGATCGGAGCGTGACGGCCATACCCGAGGGAGGGGGGAAGGAGTGAAAGCTGCAACCACCACTGTGCCTCCTGAACGAGTAATAAACCTGAGAGAAGCAAACCGATGCGGAGCAGGGCTGGGCCTTGGGGTTGCTCTGGTTGTTCTCAAACCCGCTGGCTTTCGTGAAGTCACCGGGGTTCGACACTTTGTCCTTATAGGGGAGTAACTGGAGGTTACTGGGTGGAGTAAACTCTCCGGGAAGAGGGTAGATACTCACGGCTATTTGGGGAGATGCTGTTGCTGGTCCCCACAGCCTGTTTCTACTCCACAGCCTCTACTGTGCTACACAGAGTTGTAGTGGAGACATCACCCTTTGTCCTTACCTTTCATCAAAGTGTCTTCCTGTCTCTCCACTGCAGCAGTTGTGAAAGACAGGAGCTTGTTCGAAACTATCCTGCCTAGCTCAGCAGGTCAAGAGAGGTGATGGTTCTGACTGGTGGGTGACAGCTGAAGAGTGTTTATCCCTGTTCCTTGATGATCCATCCCCATTCCTTGAGGTTTCATCACCGTTCCTTGAGGTTTCATCCCTTTTCCTTCAGTTTCCATCCCCATTGCTTGAGGTCTCATTCCCATTCTTTGAGGATTCATCCCCATTCCTTGAGGATTCTTCCACATTCCTCGAGGTTTCATCCCAGTTCCTTCAGGATTCATCCCTGTTCCGTCAGGCTTAATCCCTTTTCCTTGAGTTTTCATCCCTTCAGGTTTCATCCACATTTCTTGAGATTTCATCCCTGTTCCTTGGTTCATCCCTGTCTCTTGAGATTACATCCTCATTCCTTGAAGTTTCATCTTTTCCTTGAGGTTCCATTCCTGTTCCTTCAGGTTACATCCCCATTCCTTGAGGTTTCATGCCTGTTCCATGAGATTTTAGGGCTGCAACGTCTTCCGTGACTCCAAACTTTCCCTTCTTGGCTCTGGGTATCTTCACTTACATCACCAAGTGAGATGTCGGGGTTAAAGCCCCTTTGAAAGCTCCACGGACACTGGGTTTTGAGTTCTTCCTGAGGTCACTTGAAAGTCCCTGGGGCTGTTTCCTCTTGTCTGATCCCTTGGGACAAGAGATCTGACCCTCCACCCTGCTGTAACCTCCTGCAGTTCAGGGAGTTGTGGAGAGTGAGTTCTCCCCTGAACCTCCTTTCTCCAGCCCATCCCAGTTGTTCCTCAGAAGTTCTCCAGACCCTTCTCATTGATCTGCAGACCCTTCTCTGGACCTGCTCCAGCCGCTCAATGGCCTTCTGGCAATTAGGGACCCCAAAATGACTTCGGGTGTTGAACTGGGGCCTTGCCAGCACCCAGTCCAGGGGGATGATCCATACCCTGGTCCTGCTGGCCACTCCAGTGCTGACTCAAGCCAGAGTGCCCTTGGCCACCTAGGGGAACACTTGTGGGGTAACGTGAGGACAGTCTGCTTCATCTTCACCTCCACCTCAGCTCATTCTCCCTGGGCAGTTTCCAGTCGCTCTGCCCCAGCCTGGAGCGTTGCAGGGGGTTGGTGTGACCCAAGGGCAGCCCCTACACTTGGCCTTGGTGACCCTTAGCCCAGTGGCTCCCAGTGTTCGCCAGTTCCGTTTCCCTCGGTGCAGCTGCACCTTTGTACCACTAGATGGAGCTTGTCCAACACCCACCAGACCTCACTCCTCGTAGTAGCTCAGCTCTCCCCCGTCTCCCAGCTTATCCTTGGAACTGAATCCCTTACAATCCCAGGTCTCTTTGGAATCGAGTCATTTAGGTTGGAGAAGACCTTTAGGACCATCGAGTCCAACCATTAACCCAGCGGTTGCCACGATCCCAACCCACCGATCCCCTACGTGCTGCGCACAGGCTGCTCAATGTTCAGCAATCTTGTCCCGGTTGTTCTACAGAGTGAGTTCCTGCTTTGAGAGGAGAAAGCAGTGGCTGAGAGATGGAGAAGACACTAGGTTATGAGTCCTTTGTGCTGGAAAAAGGCTCTTAATCCTAAGGAAGTGAGAGAGAAGGAGAAGGTTCAGAGACCTGACAGATGTAGATTTACTGTTGCACTTCTTTCTGTGCTTTCTGTTTGGAAGCAGTTCTGTTACCCTTCGAGTGCCAGTAGTTCCAGTGGGATGTTGTGTTGCTCCAGGAATTCCGATTGGACGTTGTGGAGCTCCAGGAATTCAGAGGGAACGTTGTGTTGTGCCAGTAATTCCAGTGGGAAGTTGTGTTGCTCAAATAATTCAGAGGGAACGTTGTGGAGTTCCAATAGTTTAGAGGAACGCTGTGTTGCTCCGACAGTTCAGAGGGAACGTTGTGCCGCTCCAATAGTCCTGACAGGACGTTGTGTTGCTCCAGTAATTCCAGTGGGATGTTGTGGAGCTCAAATAATTCAGTGGGAATGTTGTGTTGTTCCAATAATTCAGAGGGAATGTTGTGCTGCTCCAATAATCCTGATGAGATAATGTGCAGCTCCCAATAATTCCGATGGGATGTCATGTTGCTCCAATAATTCTGAGGGAACGTTGTGTTGCTCCTGTAATTCCAGTGGGATGTTATGGAGCTCCAGTAACTCAGAGGGGACATTGTGGAGCTCCAATAATTCCAGTGGGATAGTGGGCAGCTCCAGTAATTCAGAGGGGACATGGTGTTGCTCAGATAACTCAGGTAAGACATTGTGGAGCTCCAATAACTCTGATGGGATGTTGTGTTGCTCCAGTTATTCAGAGGGACATTGTGTTGCTCCAGTAATCCCGATGGGATGTTGTGTTGCTCCAATAATTCAGGTGGAACATGGTGCAGCTCCAGTGGTTCTGATGGGATGTTGTGTTGCTCCAGTAATTCAGAGGGGACAGATGTTTTGGAGCTCCAACAATTTAGAGGGATGTTGGGGGTTGCTCCAGTAGTTCCGATGGGACCTTGTATTGCTCCAATAATCCCAACGGAACGTTGTGTTGCTCCAGTAATTCCATTGAAGCCGCTGAAGTGGCCAAGTTCTCACCTCACCGTGAACCTATTTCTTCCTTCCGTCTCTGAATCCAGACGTTTCCCCTCTGATTCATTGGGTTCAGTCATGTTAACAGCTCGTTATTCCACGTGGAAGGTGAATTAGAGTGAAAAACAGGGGAGCGCTTCGGAATCGCTGTAAGCACTCGGCTCTAGGAGATGATCCAGACGATAAACCCATCTTTCAGGAAGGTTTTCCTTCCCTTTTGCTTACAGAACTCGACAATGTTCTTCCCCTCCGCAGTGGCTCGTTGTAAACAGAGAGATTCTTCATCGGGTCTTGAGGGTAGAGTGAAGTGGAACATCATGTAAACACAGGAGGGAGAACTTCAGTGAGGGCAGGGAGCCGGCTGGTTGTGTTTACTGGGCTCCTGATCGATCGTTAAACAACTTGTTTGCGAGGGTTTTCACCTCACATTCCCGAGGCGGAAGGTTCCCACCTCCTCAAAACTCAGTGGTTTGCTTTTTTATTACCTTCAAAATAGACTCAGCCTCCACAAACTTGCAAATTAGAGGTGAAAAGGTGACTATAAAGGAATTGCAGAACATTAGGGACTGGAAGGGACCTTGAAAGACCGTCCAGTCCAATCCGCCTGCCACAGCAGGATCCCCTAGATCCAGTCACACAGGGACATGGCCAGAAGCGTTGTGGTGAAAACTGATGCAGAACTTGGTGTTTATGAGGGTTGCGAGTGTTGGATTTGAACTTGCTGGAGGGAGATGCTGCAGAGAGATCTGGACAGGCTGGGTCAACAGGCAGAGGCCAATGGGTTGAGGTTGAACAGAGCCAGGGGCAGGGTCCTACACTTTGGCCACAGGAAACCCCCTGCAGCTACAGACTGGGGGATGAGGGGCTAGAGAGCAGCCTGGCAGAGAGGGAACTGGAAGCATTGGGTGAAAACTGGCTGAACAGGAGCCAGCAGGGTGGCCAGGTGGCCCAGAAGGCCAATAGCATCCTGGCTTGGATCAGCCTGCTGTGGCCAGCAGGGCTGGGGATGATATTCCCCCCCCTGGACTGGGCATCCCTTGAGTCCTAGGGACAGTGCTGGGCTACTCACTTCAGGAAAGGGATGGAAGGGCTGGAGCGGGTCCAGAGGAGCAACAAGTCTGGGGAAGGGACTGGAGAGAAAGGCTGATGGGGAGAGACTGAGGGAGCTGGGGTATGAGGAGACTCAGAGGAGACCTTTTCCCTCTCTCCAACTCCTTGAAGGGAGAGTGTAGTCAGGTGGATGTCGGACTCTTCTTCCAGGCAACCACCAGCAGACCCTGAAGCTGCCCAGGAGAGGGTTAGATTGGATGTCAGGTAGCCCTTCCTCCTGGAAAGGGTGATCAGAGCCTGGACTGGACTGCCCAGAGCAATGGTGGATTCTCCATCCCTGAAGGTGTTGAACGCCAGTCTGGCTGTGGCCCTTAGTGTCCTGGTGTGGCCACTGTGGTGATGTTAGGTCCTGGGCTGGATGAGCTCAGAGAGCTTCTCCGGCCTCAATCCTTCTGTGATTCTGAGGATGGACTACACTGAGGACGTAGACAGAAGATGAATGAAAGGGAAAGTGTGGACATGAAGCACAGAATCAGAGTGCCTTGGCTTGGACAGGACCTTAAGGATCATCTTGTTTCAACCCATTGGCAGTGACACCTCTCATCGGACCAGGTTGCCCACAGCCCCATCCAGCCTGTCCTTGAACACTTCCAGGGATTATGGAGCAGCCACAGCTTCCTTAGGCAACCTGTTCCAGTGTCCCACCACCCTCACCATGAAGACCTTCCTCCTTCTATCAAACCTAAACCTTCCTTCTTTCAGTTCAAATCTGTTACCCCTGATCCCATCACTACAACCCCTCTAGAAGGTCCCTCTCCAGCTTTCTCCTAGAACATCAAGGACAAGGGGGGGTCTCTTTCCTGTCCCAACATCATTTAGAACCTCAAATCTTGCTGCTCTGTGCTGGATTCTTCTAGGAACTTCTTCCTACATGGTGACCACAGGCTGAAGCTCTCAGGAAGGCAAGTTCTCAAGAACTGCTTGTTGCTCAATGCTGACGCTCTCAGATGGCTTCTAGATAACCTCAGGGATGGACCTGTGACACTTGGACTTCAAAGCAGGTCTTCTCCTTGCTCATGTCCCTTTGTTTGATGTCTGTTGTTAGCCAACAGCAGCTGCCTCCTCTTGCTGGGGTGGGATGAGAGGTGATGGAGTACCATCTACATTCTTGAGAAAGAGTTCACCATGACTCTGCTGGGAAGGAAGGGGGAGTGTCCATGACTCCTCGCCTAGCGCAGAGCTCTAACAACATCAGGCTGTTTCTCTCCAGCCTTTATTTCTCCCTCTACTTCTTCATCGTCCTCTTGGACCTAGGGGCAACTTCTGGATGGGGTTTGATGCTGCAACTTCTGGACAGGGTTTGATGCTGCAGGTGCGCTCTTCTCATTCCTTCCTCACTCCCATCCATCAGTCCGAAGAAAAACAAGTCCAGGAGCATCGGGAAGCAAGGGTTGGGTTCCTCAGCTCCTCATCACTTCCCTGGAGCCAAACACAGTAGGTTTCACAGAATTACAGAACATTAGGGCTTGGAAGTGACCTCAAAGGATCATCTAGTCCAATCCCCCTGCCAGAGCAGGATCCCCTAGATAAAGTAGCTCAGGAACATGGCCAGGCGTGTTTTAAATGTCTCCAGAGAAGGAGACTTCAGTCTTTGGGTCACATCCCTGAGAAAATTCAGGAGGAGACCCCGTCTTGGACAGTAGGAAAGGATTTTGCTGACGTTGAAAGCCTGAGGGGACTCCCTGGGAGCTCCTGAAACACCTCTGTAGCACCAACAGCATGTGGTGGGACTCCATCACACGTTGGACATGAGAATGCAGCCTGTTTGCACAAAGGAATCAAAAGCTGCTTCTCCAAATCATGGCTCTGCTCTCCTTTTTCCACTCCAACCTCTCAAGCCCAGCTTCTCCTGGCAGCTGGCTCGTGAGATGGCTCTTTCCAAACCCGGCCAACTGAAGTCACCTGTTGATGTTGGCTGAGAGCTTGCTTGCAGGTGGTGTGACTCAACACCTGACATTCAGCACTGTCCTCCAAAGGGCTTTCCAGGCCTCCGGAAGAGCTGTTCACCACCCACCTCCTCAAAATGAGGAGCGGGGCTGCACGGTGAAGCCCTAAAAGGTCTTGTAGGTTCCTCACTGTGTGGTGATTCGTCATGAGTTGAGCTCTGCTCTGCTTCTCCGCGTTGCACAACCTCTCTGTGAGCTCCATTCACCCCAGATGAGGTGAGATAAGGTGATGTCGCTGTGTTCCATGTCCTCAAACCCCCACTGAGAGAGGAAGATCCTCCCAAACTGCTGACCAAGCACTTTTTGTTTATCCTGTGTAGGGGGAAGCTTTTATTTCTTAAATGGATTTAGGTATCAGAAGCCCTGTCGAGGCTGCTCCACATCTGGAAGTAACTGTCAGGGTCGTTTCAAGCATCTCTGAGATAAAGAAACTCCTTTAGCTCAAAACTCACCACAACGAGTTCCTGTTGATGGTGGTTTTGTTTCTAGAACCATCTGATGTGGTTATGGAGCTGCTGGTTGCTGCGTGTTTATGGTCCTGATAGTTTGGTGGCCATGATGGGTGTGAGTTGAGGCATCGCTGGCTTCTTCTCCATGTTCTCCAAGCTCTCCTTGTGCTGAAGAGTAAAGAAGGTCCCTCAAGTCTTGATTTGACAGAAGGACAACTGAGCACATTTATGCTTCACACTGGTAGAGGTGCCCATCGAGGGGCTGTCACTCTGCTCTCAGGAGGTTATGGAAGCCCCACCAGGACAATGAGGTTATGGAAGCCCCACCAGGACAAAGTGTTTCCTTTGAATCTCATTCAGGCTTGGACATGGCTTCTACTCTCTAGTAGGTGGTGCACGATGGTTGTAGTTGCTCCGTCACCACCTTGTTAGCTCATGGAAGGTCTTCTCCAGGCTGAGGGGTTGTTCCTCAGGGGCTGAATGACCTAGGCCTGTTGCCTTCAGCCAAGAGTTGCTGCAAGAGGTGAGCAGCTACTATAGACCTTCCCCCACTGGCAGAGGTTCTCTGGGATGATCTAGAAGACATCATCTACAAAGAGATGACTTGATGTTGGGCTGCGTTTTGCCCGGAGTTCTTTTGAGCACCGAGGGAGGGGGTTGAATCACCATCCCTGGCCATGTTTCACAGTCAGGGAGAGGTGGAGCTTAGGACCAGGGTTTAGCAGTGACATTGGGCCAGTTGGGTTGGTGGCTGGACTTGATGAGCACTGGCCTTGGGCCAATTGGGTTGATAGTTGGACTCGATGAGCTTGAAAAACACTTCTATGGAAACCAAACCCAACCTTTGTGATGGTTTTGCTTGAACAGTTGTGTTTAGCCCTCTCCACACTCCTGGAGTGGGGAGAAGGCACTAGGGAGATGCTGCAGAGATGGAGAACCCCAAAGCTCAAAGGATTTTCTAGCTGTTCCCAATCCCACAAAGGTCCTCCAGCAACTCCTTTAGACCTTAAAGGCAGCATCCCCCAGCCAGCTCCCCCCAGAGTGGGATTTTTGGGAGGGTTACACCTCTTACAGGCTGAGCTGTGGTGTTGGTGTGTGGCTGGGGCTTTCTCCACCAAGGGAAGACCCATCTGGGTTGGGATGAGCCCGAGCTCGGGCTCATCCCAATCCTGTTGCTTTCAAGATGATAAAGGAATATGGCAGGGGGATTGGACTAGATGATCTTTCGAGGTCCCTTCCTATCCCTAATGCTCCTGGATTCTGTGATGACTGAGGTCCTCCAAAATGGTCGGCTGGGTAAAAAGAGCCGCTCTCGGCTGGTTTTACTGCAGCCCAGTGGGGAAATGGCAAGTGCAGAGTCTGGTGTCTGGGCAAGAACAACCTCAGGGACTAGTACAGGGTGGGGACTGACCTGTTGGAGAGCAGCGGAGGAGAGAGGGACTTGGAGGTCCTGGTGGCCAGCAGGATGGCCAGGAGCCAGCAATGGGCCCTGGTGGCCAAGAAGGCCAATGGCATCCCAGGGTGGATTAAAACAGGGGTGGTCAGCAGATCAAGAGAGGTTCTCCTCCCCCTCTGCTCTGCCCTGGGGAGACCACATCTGGAATCTTGTGTCTAGTTGTGGGCCCCTCAGTTCCAGAAGGACACGGAGCTGCTGGAGAGAGCCCAGCGCAGAGCCACAGAGATGATGGACGGCGGGGGGAGCATCTCCCTGCTGAGGAAAGGCTGAGGGAGCTGGGGCTCTTGAGCTTGGAGAAACCGAGCCTGAGGGGTGTCCCCATGAATGTTGATCAATATGTGAAGGGTGGGTGTCAGGAGGATGGAGTCAGGCTCTGCTCAGTGGTAGGACAAGGGGCAGTGGGTGTGAGCTGGAACAGAGGAGGTTCCACATCAGTGTGAGAAGGACCTTCCTCATGGTGAGGGTGCCAGAGCCCTGGCAGGGGCTGCCCAGGGGGGTTGTGCAGTCTCCTTCTCTGGAGACGTTTCAAACCCACCTGGTCATGTTCCTGTGCGACTGGATCTAGGGGAACCTACTGTGTCAGGGGGACTGGACTGGATGATCTTTGGAGGTCCCTTCCCATCCCTAATGTGATTCTGTGACACAAGACCAAACCCCACAGCAACAGGAAACCCCAACCTCTCATAGCTTGAGTGAAGAAAAACCAAGGAGGGGGGTGGAAACAACTAAACAGAGAGGAATTTGCAGCTGAGAGGTGCTGGAGGCCTGGGACGACAGCACCGCTCAGCTGAGGTCAGCCTTTACGCACTCGAGCAGCGGCGCTTTTTCCTTTGGGATGTGCACACATCCCACCCTCTCTCCTTCCCTCCGGGCCGACCTCCTCCTGCTCGGAGATTGGCTGCGCAGAGTCAGCCCATATCTGACTAGAGGGGGGAAACTTGAGAGCCGCCAAGCCTGAGTGGCGGTGGCTGCTTAGTCAGATGAGTTGCGGCGCTCGGGGTTCTGTTTCCACGTTGCATCACGAGAGGCAACTTTTATTGAGTCTTGAGCTTCGTTTCTTCACGTTAATTAATTAACCCCCCACCCCAGGCTTGTGTGGAGCTGGCAGAGTGTGGAAACCTATAAAAAAAATAGGAAATAATAGAGAGGAGATTCTTCTCCGGACAGCTGGATGTGGGTTGTGCGACTGATGACTTGGGAGTGTTGTGTTGGGGTTTGCATTGAAGGCTCCCACAAGGAAAGAGAGGAGGCTCTTTTCCAACACCTGGAGGGGTTTGCGATGAGAGGATCTCTCGGATTCTTTCCAGTCCAAAGCAGTCCAGTCAACCCGATCGTCCCCTAGTCCTCCCAAACCTTCCTAGTCCTCCTGAGCCTCCCCAGACCTCTCTCTGAACCCTTCCCAAACCTCCTGACTCCCCCAAGACCCTCCCCAGACGTCCTGACTCTCCCCATACCTCTTGACTGCCCCCAGACCTCCCAACTCCCCTCAGACTCCCAACCCTCCCCAAACCTCCTGACTCCCCCTAGACCTCCCGACTCCCCCCAGATCTCCCAACCCTCCCCAAACCTCCTGACTCCCCC
>JAOXOE010032997.1:0-10552 GCA_028565055.1 Phoeniculus purpureus
CAGAGGGCAAACCGGATCCTGGGCTGCATCAGGAGAAGTGTGGCCAGCAGGTCGAGGGAGGTGATTGTCCCCCTCTAATCGGCTCTGCTGAGACCCCACCTGGAGTACTGCGTCCAGTTCTGGAGCCCTTATTACAAGGGGGATATGGACATGCTGGAGCGTGTGCAGAGGAGGGCCACGAGGATGAACAGTGGGCTGGAGTACCTCTCCTGTGAGGACAGACTGAGGGAGTTTGGGCCAGGCTGGATGAGACTCTGGCCAGCCTTATGTAGGGTAGGATGTCCTTGCCCATGGCAGGGGGACTGGACTAGATGATCTTTCGAGGTCCCTTCCAATCCCCAATGATTCTATGATTCTACGATGCTCTGCAAGAGCTCCTAGCCAGCTTCTCACGGATACCTTCTACCTGTGGAGAGGTGATTCACAAGTCAGTAGCCACACAGCATAATACTTGCTAAAACATACAGCAAATACCATGTTTTCATAGCAAGTTAAGCATTAACAATTAGTCTTTAAGCTCCCGCAGCAAGTGTCTCATGTCTGCTTTCTGTTTGTATTTTGTTGAGATTGCAAAAATAAGCAAATCACTACATGACTGCAGTAATCTCATAGCAAAGCAATGGCAGATTAACTCAACTGAATTTGTCATTTCTGTGCAAACACATAGCTGGAACGTGCTACAGTTCTCAGTGTCTGCTTTTGCAGCTGTATTTGATGGAAGAAAAAGGACAGGACCTGCTCAAGCAGCTGCAGTTTTTGCAGCCTGTCTCCGGCACAGACAGCATTTGCAAAACAAGTTGAAACAGCTGTGCATGGCCGCACAGGAAGGCGGTGTGGTAGCCTTTTGAGGAACCCGGCATGCCTAAGCTAACATGAGAAGAAAGCCATTTCTTCATGCACCTTTGCACTGCAAGCTGGGGAAGAAAATGAACAGCTAGTTTCAGGGGTAAGGAGTGAAAATCTGATCAAAAGAAATGAAACCAATGCGTGTTTACATGCTGCGTTAGGCATACCTTCTCCTCCTTACTCTTTTTTCCTTTTTCATAATATCAAGCTTAAGCAGCATCATTTTCTGTATGATGCACGTTAACTTGTGCCAAATAACATATGAAGAAGAGGAGGAGTCAGGTAGTACACATGCATGAGAAAGCTTGCTAATTCCACATATGCCTGCTTTGTGTAGTGGCAGTATTGACAGGGCAAGATCAGCATGGCTTCTGTTGGCAAAACACCTCGTATAGCAGCTATCATTGGTATAACTCACTTCACAGGGGGAGATTTGCTTAATTTAGCATGGTAAGGATTTTGCAGGGATTGAGAGTTCACACTAGAGGCATTTTATCAGTTAATGCCAAGTAGGCACCTGCCTTACAACCTGCTTCCTGCAGCTTGGCTGCAGGCAAAAGGAGGGTCTGCTGGTCATTAGCTCTGTTTCCTTCTTTATTTGAATTCTAGCCAGAAATGTGAGCATGGCTACGAAGTCTGTTCACTATGTGTTTGCACCAGGTGAAATGAATTTGCCACTGGATCTCTTCCTACTTCAGAGGGAGCCAGAAAGAGTACAGGCTGGCTAGCAGATTATCAGCTGTGGCTTTGCACCAGAGGTCTCCAAGTATTGGGGGAGAAAAGAGTGTGCCAGGTGCAATATTTAAGTAAGTTCCTGTGTAAGACCTTTTTTCATTGATAATCTTTTTTTTATTTGATGACAGTTTAATTTTGCAAGATGCTGAGCAACCTAAAAAGATAATCAGACCTCTCACTCGTTTAAAAGCAATGATTCACACTGTTATCTTTTCATAGCATTTTG
Organism: Phoeniculus purpureus; assembly: GCA_028565055.1. Taxonomy (NCBI): domain Eukaryota; kingdom Metazoa; phylum Chordata; class Aves; order Bucerotiformes; family Phoeniculidae; genus Phoeniculus; species Phoeniculus purpureus. The sequence continues at coordinate 1,808 of JAOXOE010032997.1, forward strand.
CAAATGCTGTGGAAATGATTTAGTAGTAACAGCTGGGGAAGCTGAAAAAATAACCTGCTATCATCCAAGTCAACACCAGAGAGCGTTAAAGTAAGTATGGCTGTTTATTTAGGCTTGCTCAGGAGAAGATCCTTAGAAACTAGATCTGATCATTAGGCTGAACTGTGAAATACTGGCTAGACCTCTAAATTAACAGGTAGATTTTGAAAGGTGAAAGAGTACTGAAAACGTGGGTGGCTTTATTTTAAAGCAAACCTATAAATAGGTGCAGCAAATTATTTTTCTTGCCTTTGTGCTACCAGCCTTTTGATAGTGGTGCCTGTAGCACCACAGAGAAGCTTCTCTTCTCAAAAGCAAGGCTTGACACTCAAAGCATGGCACTCAGCTTACATGCATGGCTCACTGCGATGTAATTCCATCAAGGTCAGAGCTGATAAACTCAACCTAGAAAGAAAACCTATCTTTGGTGTTTCCTCACCAAAATAAAAATTAGTGATGATGAGTCAAATTCATCTTCAAGCCTAGAAGTGTCGTTGTCCTTGCCTTTGTTCAGTTTTGAGCCACACTGTTACGTACTGGAGGCAGCAACCTTGGGAAGTTCTCGGATATGTTTTTTCATCCTCACAGAGGAGGCAGTGAGTGCCCAGGCAGCGGTGAAGGCACAGGGCCTGGGCTCAGTGCTCTCTTTGCTCATCCTCCCAATGGGCTAACAGCCTGTTCACACTGGCTTGGACTGTTTCTGCCTTTGACTCAGACAGTGACAGTCAGCAGGACACTGTTGTTTCCTTCAGAAGCCTGAACACAGAAAAAGAAATTAATGGAACAGATTTTCAGGGCGAGACCACATATACATGTTTTGTCACTGTGTGGGCTCATTATAGTGGGGCCTTTTTTCCTTCCCCAGATATATTTTAAAATAATTCATTGGGACTTTTGGCTTATAAAGAGGAAAGAGTAATCACCATGAGGTAATACAGGAAACAGATCAGAGTACTAAGACCAAAACGTTCAAGTCTCTGTTCCAGCCAGAGACCGAAGTCCATCTACTCAGATTATACTCCACCTGTTATGGAGCCTCCCTTGGCCCCTGTGCACAGGCTAGAAGGGGATGTGGCGGTACCCAAGCCGGTGGTACCAGTCGTGGGAAATTATGCTGCAGAACACACGCTGAGGGAGATTTCTCCCTTTTCCACAGGACAGCACTTAATCTGAAGCAGGCATCCAGGTCCAGAGAGTGCGTTTTGTCACTGCCACCTCCTCATAATAACCTCCCGTATGAAACCTCCCTAAACACTGAGCGTTTTTGTCCAAGACAATATCCCCCATGGTCCACCTCATGATTCACACAGCAAGGTGCCTTGGGGATCTACTTCAAATCACATAGGTTCTATCGTCCCCTCGTCTTTACAACATAACACACTGATGTAAATATTTATTTCCTGATAACCGCTTTGATTTTCCTCTTTTACATATTTTACATATTTTTTTACATATTTTACATGAATAATTTTTAATACCCATTCCAATCTTCCATTGCTCATCAGTATTGTTGCAAAGCTAAATGGAAGATGTAGTCTTGCCTGCAGCAAACATGTTTTCCAGATGGCATAAAGTGGGGAAAAAATTTTAAGTTAAAAAAGCTTTTTTATCCTAATGTAATATCAGTAGTGAAGTAGACTCTGTACAAATACTGACATGTTCTGCTGAAGTATTTCCTAACTTGAACATCAGACATAAAGAGCCATTGCTATTTTCAGCAAAGTGTTTTATCTTTGCTTGATCATAGTTCGTACTCTCATAAAAAAAAAACCCATGATTTTTTTTTCTTTCCTCAGCCCCTCCTTCTGGTCTAGCACATAAAAACCAAACTGAGAAAACAGTGGCATCAAGAAGTTACTTCTCCATTCAGTGCTGGTTTTTTTATTCTGAGGCTAAACTGAGGTCTGCAGAAGCAATGCCTAGATACAAGGGTTACCTTTTTCTTTTGACTATATGGGAAACCCTTCAAAGATATTAACAATACCTTCTTTTAAATTTTTGCATGCTTAGCCATGTGCTTAAGGGACAGAGATTCCTGTAGTGGTGGATTAGTGATACTGGAATATAAACAGAATTTAAAATTTTCACCATGTTCAGAACCATTTAAAAAAGGCCAATCTATTCTTGCAACACTAGCAAGATACTTCTCAGAACAGCAGGCAAGCAGTTTGCATCTACATCTTCTCTACAGACCTTCAAAACCTGCCAGGACACATTCCTGTGCAACTAGGTGAATCTGCTTTCACAGACAGATTGACCTAGATGATCTCCCCAGGCCCTTCCAACTCCTACTGTGCTGTCATTTCATTTAAGAACTTCAAGTACCCCGCCCAGCATTACCTTCCCCCAAGCTCAGGCTTGGGACAAGCATCCCCTAGGTTAATGAGAACAGCTGTGGCAGCAGCACCCCACAGCAGTGTACAAGCTTTGGGGTACACAGCAAGCAAGTCCATGCCTTGCATTTTTCAGGGGCTCAAGAGGCAACAAAGCCACTGGCCTCAGGCACAGGGACACCCATGCCTCAGGGTGCTTGGGCCAGGCAGAGCCTAGTCTTCCTCTAACATACACAGGACAAGAAATTCTGCTGTCCCCATTAGTGGGAAGGTGTCAGGCTTGCTTGTGCCACAAACCAGATGCAGCTCTTGTGTTATACAAAACTTCACTAAGATTTAGTCACCTTTGGTGATAAGAAACAGAGCTTCACTTAATGACATTGCAAATGAACTTCTCCTGTCTGAAACTGTATGGTTTGGCTATTGTCTAGCTGCTTTCAGCTTTTCTTCAGCATCTCATCTTCCTGCATGAGCAATGTACAAACATTACTAGGTTTACTCCTCTCATAACAGGAACAAACTTTATCAGGCCTTGCAATAGGGGAGAAGGAGGAAAGAAGTATGTGAGTAAGCTGGGACCATGGGGCTAGGGGTGAGATCACCCTTGGCTTAGTTAACAGGAACCTCTCTTCGCTAGCCTGGGACCTCTGGGAATGTGTTGTTACATACCAGTCTTAGAGAGTGCTACTGAGGCACAAAGTGCAGCACATACCAGATGGGTAGCCATCCTGAGAACCCTGTGCCAAACATGTATGTGAGTATGCATGTGTGTATGTATTAGTCACTTAGTAGAGTTTTATTTTAATCTATTGCTGTAACTGTGGGAACAGCATTATCAGGCAGGCATTTCCTGTATTCTTTTCTCAGATACAGAAACCAGATGTTTTACAAGCCGTAACTAGAGTAATAACTTTCCATAATGACACTGATAAAGTGTCCAGTCCCACAGGCTTCTCTAGAAAGCCACAGGCTGCATGAGATTGCATGCAACAAAAGGAAGGAATTTTAAAGCACGATCTTCCAATACAGTTCATTTGGATTCTTTCATGGAAGAAAGTCTTGAGCTCACTTTTGTAATCTAAGCTGAAATATCAAGCGTGAGTGTCCTTGCAGGTGGTTGTACATCTTTAAACTCATCAAACAAATTTTTGGGGACAAAAGTAGGGTGCTTTTGTGTAAAGTTTTGTGTAAAGGTTTGCTTAGACAGTTTTTTTACTCTTGTACTATTGGACAAGAACTTACTATAATGTGATAACACATTTTGACTGGAGCACAATAATAATAGCTTGATTTGTACTATGATCCTAACAGGTTGTTACCAGAACTCCAGTTTTATAATAAACTTTCAGCACATTTGGTGCTTATTCTAAGGTCTTATTGAGTGTTGTGAGCTGTTCATCTGGAAAGGTACAAATGAGAAAGCTGCATGTCTACTGTGGCAATTCTGTGCACTTAACTAAATATTTTAATTGCACAAAGATTGATGGTATTACCTGAAGAATAGCAGAATTCTCTGCTCTGAGCTTCCAACAGTATATAGTCAGTGCTCAATCCAGAAAAGCTTTCTAGGCTAAAGTTTTTGTTGGAGTCAACATCAACAGATTTTGCACTTACCTTGACTTTGGAATGATAGGCTTGTGTGTGATGTGTAGCAGCCAGTTCTACCAAGTGTAACTGTTTATATAATGAAAGGCAAGTTGTTAAATCCCTGCAATTTCAGTGAGATTCAGCACAATGCATACCAGCAAACCCGCATGGATATGTTCCTGTGAGACTTGGTCTAGGTGATCCTGATGTGGCAGGGAGACTAGATGATCTTTCGACGTCCCTTCCAGTCCCTAATGATTCTATGATTCTATGACTGCCAAGTATGTCAGAAATGCTCACTCTGTAATAGCTACTGCTAGTAGACAGCATAACTTCACCACTGTTCAAACAGTATGTGATTTTTCAGGTTATTTCCTTCCACATTACTACCCTTTCGCTAGCTTTCCATCTGCATTCAAGGAAGTTTCCCTTCTTTTACCCATTCTTGTGCAGGACTGCATATCCTTTTGCCTCCTGAAGGTCTTCTCTGCTTTTACCTGCGTGCCAAGCGCAGCTCTTGTGGGTTTCTCAAATGCTGCCACAGACAGACTCTCCTCTTACTTAAATGCACAGAACCTGGGAGGGCTAACTCTAAGCTGAAGCCCATCTTAGCACTGTGCACACACTTCCTAGTCCCTCCGTAGACAGGGTGTGGGCAGAAAAAAACAACCAAGCATGCCTCTGCTGGTGGGAGAGATTTATCATTCAACCCATTTCTACTGAAGTTTCTGGGAGCAACCAAAATGCCTAAATAGGGTTCCTGTCCAAAAGAGAAGCTTCTCTTTGACTGTCATCTGCACTGGTTATGAGGACCCCTGTTCTCTCTATCCTCTTTCATCGTGTCTTCAGGAAGCACGCAGGACTGCAATTTCTTAAGAAGCCCTCCTGCCTTCAGAAGCCATAGGAGCAAGCCCACATTCACAGTTTGGTCCTCATTGTATCATCTAACTAAATATCAGTGAACTCCTCTGTTCTAATAATGTTGCTATCCAGAATATATACAAAGAGGCTTACTCAGACTACTGCATAATGGTAGTTGCCCTAGTGAGTCAGAAAAGCTATCAATTACTCACATGCGTAGTAACAAAACAAAGTTAATAGCCATGAAAGCCTTTTCCTCTAATAAATGCTTAGTCACCCCAGTTCTATCTGCAAGGATTCCTGCTTCTGGAGTCTAGCTGTTGTAGAAATGTCTACTAGGGTAAAAATAGTGGGGAAACTTGCAGTGCATCTTACTGAATAAGTCAAATATATTAATCTCTATGTTTAGATTTAACTTTTAAACTTCAAATCAACTGCATTAAAAAAAAAACCCAACCCACCATACACTGGAAGACAAACATCTGTCCCTTTGAGAAAAACAGAGTTTGAATGCGTAAAACGGAGCTTTGCTTATGCTGCCCCTTTTATTGTTCTGTAATTATAAAATTCAGTGTTTAGCAGCAAACAAACACACAGTTCTAGTCATAACTGATCACTCTAGTAAAGCAGATAATAAAATAAGATCCATTTAATCCCCTCAAATATATATAACAATTTTTACCATGTCATATACCAGAATTTAGTAATTCAAGGTTTTTCTGAATTATCTGAAAGTCCAGCTGGTAACCAAACACCACCAAGACTACCACTAAACAATGTCCGTAGGCACCATCTCTACATCTCTACACATCTTTTAAATACCTCCCAGGATAAAGAATCTGCCAGAAATTTTTTCTAATGTCCAATCTAAACCTCCCCTGGCACAACTTGAAGACATTTCCCCTTATCCTGTTGCATGATGCTTGTGAAAAGAGATCAACACCCATATCTCTACAACATCATTTCAGGCAGTTATAGGGAGTGATAAGGTCTGCCATCAGCCTCCTCTTCTCCAGGCTAAACACAGAATCATAGAATTATTGAGGCTGATGATCTCTGAGATCATCAAGTCCAACCTATGACCTAACACCACTGCAAGCACCTAGACCATGGCACTAAGTGCCACATCCAGTCTTTCTTAAAGGGATGGGGACTCTACCACCTCCCTGGGCAGTCCATTCCGGTGTCTGACCACCCTTTCCATGAGGAAGTGCTTCCTAATATCCAACCTAAACCTGTCCTGATGTAGCTTCAGACCCTGTCCTCTCATCCTGTCACTAATTGCCTGGGAAAAGAGCCTGACCCCACCTCTCTACAACTTCCCCTCAGGTAGTTATAAAGAGTTATAAGGTTCCACCTGAGTCTCCACTTCTCTAGGGTAAACAACCCCAGCTCGCTCAGCATCTCCTTATAAGACTTTTCCTCTAGTCCCTTCACCAGCCTCATTGCTCTCCTCTGGATCCACTCCAGCACCTCAATATCTTCCTTGAAGTCACGGGCCCAGAACTGCCCCCAGTACTCCAGGTGAAGCCTCACCAGTGCCCCTCAGATACTCCTCATAACACCTGTGCTCTAGACCCTTCACCATCTTCATTGCTTTTTCTGGACAAGCTCCATCAACTCCCTGTTCTTGTAGTGAGTGACCCAAAACTAAATACTATATGAGGTACAGCCTTATCAGTGTCAAGAATATCACAGAATATCTCTGGCTGGAAGACCTCTTTAAGATCATCAAGTCTAACCTTCAACTCAACACTGCTAAACCCCTAAACCATGTCCCTAAGAGCTACATCTATCTTCCTTTCAAATACATCCAGGAGTAGTGACTCCACATCTGCCCTTAGCAAGCTATTCTAATGGTTGATAACCCTTTTGTTGAAGAATTTTTCCCTAACTTCCAGCCTGAACCTCCCCAGGTGCAGCTTCAACCATTTCTTCTGGTCCTGTGTCTTTCCTCCAGGGAAAAGAGGCCATCCAACTCAATCCCACTCCAACCCCCTCTCAGGCAGTTGTAGACAGTGATAAGGTCTCCCATCACTCTCTACACTAAAGAATCCAAATTTCCTCAACTGCTCCTCACAGGATTTGTGCTCCAGACCCTTCAAGAGCTTCATTGCCCCTCTTGGCCACAAGAGCACACTTCTCACTCATTTTAGTCTAGGATAAGTCAGCACCCCGAGGTCTCTTTCTATAGAACAGCTTTCCCTGTTGAACAGCTTTTCCCTGTTGAACAATCTTCCCTAAGCCTATAGTGTTTCATGGAGTGTTGTGACTCAAGTTCAGGACCCAAAACTTTTCCTTGTTGAAGCTCAGACCAATGGCCTTGGCCCATCAATCCAGTCTGTCCAGATCCCTCTGTAGAGCCTCATGACCTGCCTAACTTGGTGTTGTCTGCAAATTTATTGATTGTGTGCTCAACCCACTTGTCTAGGCCACTGATAAAGACACTAAACAGTACTGGCCCAAACACTGAACCCAGGGGAACACTTGTGAGTGGTTGCCCATTAAATTTAGCTCCATTTACTGGCCATCCAGCCAGTCTTTTTTCATCACTGAAGATTACATCCATCTAAGACATAAGCAGACAGCTTCTCCAAGAGAACTCTGTGAGAAGTGGTGCTTTACTAAGGCTGTATTGAAGTCCACGTAGACAACATACACAGGCATTTCCTCATCTACTAAGCAGGTCACCTTATTATAGCAAGAGATCAGGTTTGTCAGGGAGGCCCTTCCTTTCACAAACCCATGCTCACCGGGCTGATCAGCTGATTGTCCTGCATGTGCCATATGATAGCATTCAATATTATCTGCTCCATAACCTTCCCTGGTGCTGATATCAGACTGGTAAGGCTCTAGTTCCCTGGATTCTCCTTTCAATCCCTCTTGTAAATGGGCATCACATCTGCTAACCTTCAACAGGGACATACCCAGTTAGCCAGGACTGCTGACAGATGATGGAACATGGCCTGGTACCCCCTTGCACCAGCTTTCTCAGTACCCTTGCATAGAATCCACCAAACCCCATAGACTTGTGTGTAGGTGGTATAGTGGGTCACAAAATATTTTCTTTTGGATTACAGAGCAATCACAAGAACACAAACATGCTGGAGCACAGAAAGGATAGACAGCAGCTCAGAAGAGAAAGACTTGGAGGTGTGTGGTTAAACAGGAAGCTGCTAGGAAAACTCAAGAGGAAGAAGAATGTCTACGGGTCATGGAAGGAGGGGATGGCCACTTTAGGTGATTGTAAGGCTCTAATTAGAGGATGTAGGGATGCAACTAGAAAGCCAAGGCCTCCTTGGAATTAAACCTTGCAAGAGAGGTCAAGGGCAACAAAATGAGCGTCTTCAAATATACTGCAGGTAAAACTAAAACTAGAGGCAATCTAGGTCCCCTGCTGAATGAAATAGGTGCCCTGAAGACAGAGGATACACAGAAAGCAGAGATACTCAACACCTTCCTTGCCTCTGTCTATACTTCTGGAGGCCATCCTGGTATCAAGCCCCAGAACGCTGAGGCTCCAAACGAGGTTGAGACAAGAGAGAAGCCTGTCTTGGTTGATGAGGACTGTGTTAGGGATAAGTTGAGCAAACTGGATGGACATAAATCTATAGGCCCTGATGGGATGCACCCACACATACTAAGGGAGACAGCAGAAGTCATTGCTAAGCCACTCTCCATCATCTTTGTTAAGTCATGGGGATCAGGTGAGGTGCCTGGGGACTGGAGGATAGCAAATGTCACTCCAATCTTCCAAAAGGGTTAGAAGGAGGACCCAGGTAACTATAGACCAGTCAGCCTCACCTCCATCCCAGGAAAGGTGATGAAACTATTTACCCTTGATGCTCTCTCCAGGCACATCAAGGACAAGAGGGTCATTAGGGACAGTCAACATGGCTTCACCAAGGGGAAGTCATGCTTGACC